>JAAGKR010003299.1:58031-76785 GCA_011419295.1 Clarias macrocephalus
GATACACGTCCACCTGAAGCTCTTAGTATATGGGAAAAGAAGGAAAACATACTAAACAGAGATGCGTTGCAGCCACTGGGTGGCACTGTTCATTCATTTTCAAAACAACTTTGTAGAATATTGCAAATGTTTTTTTTTTTGTTTTTTTTTAAATATCAGAACAACCATCCATATATCCATCTACTGTAGGAACGTCTGTAGTACAACTAGGGACCGTGGAGTCCAGTGGTGACTATTGTATTTACTCTCATGTCTTTGGGCTGCGGGTGGAAACCAGAGTAGCTAGTGCAGGGGTCGGCAACCTTAAACACTCAAACGACCATTTGGATCCGTTTCCCACAGAACCGAAAACACCAGGGGTCATTTGATATCTAAAATAATGGTAATATTCCATATTTAAAATGTAACAAAAACAGTTTCTTTCAAAAGAAATACTCGATGTCTATTTGCGTCCTCTTCATGTGGCTCCAGAGCCGCGTGTTGCCGACCCCTGACCTAGAGGAAACCCACCACCAAGCACTGGGAGAACATGCAAGAACAAGAGTTACGGATGGAATTAATTGTATAAAATTAAAGCACAAAATGTTGGAAATCAAGGCGTAGAGGTTTACAAATGTGCTAGCAAAGTGACAGAGTGTGACCTCAGATAGACCCACGCGTTGTTGTCTAACCAGCGGGTCATGCCTACTGTATGCTCGCAGTGTCCATATGTACCGTTAGATATAAATGTATAAAGTGAATGTATGAAGTGAAACCAGCTCATTGGCCTTACCCGTCACAGAAAGGTTGACTCCACCTCTACTTTTTAACATATTCCAATTCATCTGATTAACCACTGCGTAATATTTCCTCTGGTCCTGTTTTGTCACGTTGCTCAGTCTGAGCTTATACTCGTACCAGGAGTCTTTGGAGTACTGAACCCTGCCTGTATACTCGGGGTCCAGAGACAGGTCAGGAGCCGCGTAGTAGGGAGACACTACTGTGCTCCAGAAAATATTTTCATCTTTGTTTAAAAAGTCCTCGGCGTATCTGCAGACCATAGTCACTGTCGATCCTTTTAGGGCACAAACAGACGTCTGTGGATAGGACAAAGGCAGATCTCGCTGCCATGCAAAAACTGCAACGCAACACAAAATGTGTTATTAATTATTTGCATTGAGAAAAGAAGCAGAGCTTATTTATGACTATGGAGAGTAAATTGGAAGCTCTAGGAGTTACACGAATACTTACAGACGAATGACTTCAATAAATAAATCAGAAACAAATAAATATATTAAACAATTTCGGGAATAAACGAATGAGTATCAGGAACCCCTCAAATAAGTGGGGCAGTGGTGGCTCAGAGGGCTAAAGCACTGAGTTACTGATCAGAGGGGTGGTGGTTCGATTCCCAGCTCAGCCACTGTTGGGCCCTTGAGCGAGGCCCTTAACCCCCTCTGCTCCGGGGGCGCTGTATCATGGCATGACAGAATTTCACTGTGCTGTAATGTATATGTG
Source organism: Clarias macrocephalus (assembly GCA_011419295.1). Classification (NCBI taxonomy): domain Eukaryota; kingdom Metazoa; phylum Chordata; class Actinopteri; order Siluriformes; family Clariidae; genus Clarias; species Clarias macrocephalus. Next base: position 59,529 of record JAAGKR010003299.1, read on the forward strand.
ACAAATAAAGGCTTAACTTAACTTGTATGGGCTCTAACGCAAATAAATCAATCAGCCACTTAATGTGAATCTTCTATATGTTACCTTTCTGAAACCAGAAAGACACACATTCATAACCATGCAATCAGTGAGGATCAAACAAAACATCCTGCATCATTTTACAATTAAATAGCATCAGATTTCTTAAAGTTATTTATTTATTTGTATATAATCGCACAGATGAACAGGTGAGCCAGTCAGTATATGTTACATAGATTGAATTAAGATTCAAATGTTACATATATTACAGATATAATCAATAATGTGCAAAGACATTTGTGTAAAGGCGGAAGGTAAAGGCTTGAGTAAATGTGGAAATTGTGTGCAACATGGAAAGGCACAGCAGCTTGTGCAACAAGTGAAGTCGTAGTAACGTAGTGAATCTGACATCATGCGGGATGATGGAGCGAACAATGAGGAGCAACGTAGTACAGGTGTGTGTGTGTGTCTTACTGATTCGCTTTGTTTTTGTAAATGAAACGCTGAGACGCTTTTAATTCGATTCTCTATTCAGGGTTGCATTTCAATTTGGGAAATGTCAGACACGCTTTGGCTTTAATCAAGCGCTCAGGAATTCAAAAGCCTTTAAGATAAATGATTTGCACTAGAAAGAAAAAGAATCTTGCAGGATTTTTTCGACTTTGCTGAAGTATAGACAGCTTGATTGACAGCTTAGGTTATTGCTTTGAAATTAAATAAACAAAACAACAAAAACATTTTCTGAAGTGCTGCTCTGTCGATTCTGTTAAACGGGGGGGTTGTTTCTGATGAAAGAGAATTGTACAAACTTTCCACATGACTACGTGAGGCTCAGACTCACCGATCATTACAAGTAGAAAGAGGAGGGAGGCAGGATGCGGACGAGGGATAAACCATAGCGACACCATCACGGCAAAAAAGTCTAAAAAATACAAACACCGTTGAATTTGTTTTCTATTCATTCGGAGGAATCTTAACCAGCACCAACATTACGCTAGATACAGTATGAACCAGACCTGACGTTCATACTGACCTCAGGTAGATGATAAAATGTACAGTTATAATATAAAGTGTATGACATATGATGGAAGGGTAAAATCTCACCTTGTTGTTCAGCTCTTATCAATGAATGAGAAATGAAGAATGTGTCCTGGGATTTTAATCTAGATGGAATAAACCATGATTTCTACATTCCTCGTATGTTTCGCAACTGTCTCTGTCACACCGGAAGTAACTGCAGCACACAGGATGTTGTGAAACAGTGGATCTGCTGTGTATCGAGGTGAAATTTTGTAAGACATTGGGAACACATGTTACAGCGTATAACGTTATAGCGTGGGGCCAAACGGACAAACGGTTCGTCCTGAATTCTCAGCTCTTTGGTTTAATGCCTGCTAAATCACATTTCTTACTTTTGCCACTCTATTACAGTCTTACTGTACATGTAATTATGCCTTTTTTGCGAATGCAGATGCTCTTCATGCTGATCACTTCCTCGATGCTTAACCAAAAGTTAAACTACGTTTGCTAGCTGCATTGCATCATGGAATTTTGATTCAAGCACAGGCACCAAGACTCCACTACTTCAACATCAGATTTCCTGTTAGGATGACATCGTGCATCACCGGGTACTAACAAATGCGAACCGGAATCAATAAACCCACCATATATATTTCAATATAAATGCATTTTGTGGTTAAGAATTAAAATTAAGAATTTTCCTTACCTTTAAAAAAACCTCCTTGTTTTCCCCAGGACTGCCCCCCCCCACACTCCCCGCCCCCCCCCCTTTTTTTTAACAATCTGTCTTAGAATATACAGCATATCACATTTCCCTGTAGATAAGAAAAAAAAAGTTTTGTCTGTGCTTTGGTTAAAACTCGTTCTTTCAATGATATCTTGACGTTTCATACATTGGAGGACCAGAAGCCAGTCTCAGAAAATGTTCTGTCTGTCCGTATTGTCACTTTTTGCCAAGTATTTGTCTGAAATTAAACCTGCACCATAAATGAAATCAAAATGTTGGGTAGAAGTGATGTTATGAACAGTTATGTGCCAGATTTAATAATCTACTTTAAAATAAGCTATTTGTTCAATGTAAACAAACACCTGCACAAATAGATTTTAATAAGAAAATTAGATCAACTGAATATGTTTTACTGGGATTAGTTCATATTTTTTACAGCTAAAATAACAGCGCTGAGGTGGTGTACAGTAAGTGAACGCTGGAGTCGTTTTAAGACAAAAAGTAATTTCTTGATTTCTTGTTTACTTAATTTAATTTCTTAATTTTCTAAAACCTAATTTCTCATCTCTAATCTCATCTGGGATTTATTTTCTGATTTAGCCTTAATATACTTTTAGCTTTAACCTTTTCTACAAACTCATTAACCGTCAGCGATGGTACTAACTGGTTACCCTGACAAATAACACAAGCAAGTCCCTCAATTATTGATTTTTTAAAAATTTTCTTTAACAGTCATTTTAGACGTTGAAGATATGATTTTGTAAATAAAAAGTAAATATCCTTGTATTTAGTATGATGTCAAACTCAGATATTAGATATGATAAAAAGAAAGATTCAGCTTTAAACACACCTGAGATGTCACTACTGAGAAGGTCATTCATTTGCTGTACAGGATTCACACTTTATTTATTATTCACACATTTATTGAACATTTCTATGCTGTAGCAGAGATGTTACAATTATTGCTATTTAAGAAAAAACATATCAAATAGAAATAGAACACATCATTAAGCAATTGGGGTCGTGCTGTTGCACTGCATATCAGCTGATTTGTTTGTTTATTTATGCAATTATTTTAATTTATTTCATTATATATCCTTCCATGACTGGCAGAGATGACGACTGACTGTTACAGAATTACAGAAATGAAAGTAGTTTTACATTCTTACTGCTACTATGAAGCTAAAATGTGTGCGGAATAAACCATGGTGGTGGTGGTGGACAGTCCTGAGAAACTCACAAGATTTACTTTTTATTTCCACTTATTCCACTTTAGAATATCGGTTCTGTTAACTGTCCCGAATAACGTTAAATGGAAAACATCCACACTAGGATCTACCATCCCTTCTTCCACGCACCAAGTAGATCAGGGGTTAGAGCGAGACTTGGGATTCAGCCTCGCGTTAGACGTTTTGGCAGGCGGATGCTCTCTCCTCAGTACTGTGGACCGCATAGACCAGGGGTCTCAAACTCAGTTCCTGGAGGGCCGCAGCCCCACAGAGTTTTGTTCCAACCCTGCTCCAACATATATACCATGTAGTTCTCAAATAAGCCTTAATGACTTGTTTAGTTGGATCAGGTGTTTTAATTATGGTTGGAACAAAACTCTGTGGGGCTGCGGCCCTCCAGGAACTGAGTTTGAGACCCCTGGCATAGACCTTCGTTCATGCAATGCTGCGACCAACAATTGGTGAAATTAATGATTTTTGGAACATGTACAGTAGTATGATATAATATGATATAATGTGATATAATGTGATATAATATAATATAATATAATATAATATGGAACAGTATATCACGGCTCTCGTCCAATCAGATTACTCGATTTGAACTTACTGTTGTGTAATAGGTTTTATGCAACACCAAGAACAACAAATACATTAGAAATAATAAGCTTTAACCATGTTTAGCCAGACACATTTTTTGTTATGAAAGTAAATAAAATGATTATTTTTGAACTCTTCAAACTCTTCACAACTGGACCAGATTTTGCCTCTTTTCTCCCGCTGGGTACTGATGATCTCAGTGATGATTTATTGTCTAAAAACACAGCAGAATACACCCACACACACTTATAGAGGCATAGAGGTGAAAAAACTGATATAATATAATATAATATAATATAATATAATATAATATAATATAATATAATATAATATAATATAATATAATATAATATAATAAGTCTAATGGTTGATCTGTACAAATATAAATGCAGTGCCAGACCTAATGACCATGAAGAACAATATGGACTCCCCAGTAAAGGAGAAGATGTTTGATTAGAACCTGAAATGGTTCCACCAGCATTTTGTCAGATGTGACACTTTACCGTAAGTCTGCTTAACGTTCATACAGAATTTTCATTCTTCATCTACAGAGTCTAATTAAGCCGTATGTAATATTAAATCATTTTAATGTAGACGAATGTGGTTGTGAGACTTCACTTACTGCGAGTGTGCTGTATGCATCGTTGGAGGACCTGGTGGCGGGGTCGAGTGTGATGTACGAGAGTGAGGTAGGTTCAACACGGAAGCTATCATTCTGCAGAGAGAACATTTAAGAGCAACACTAATGAGTTGTTTTCACTCTTGAAGTGAATCACAAAGTGAATCAATCATCAGCGTTTCGACAATACAAACGTTTTGCAATACTCGCCTCGTATTCATGGTTCACCACATTGCTCTTTTCCCTTTTGCTCCTGCATTAAAAAACAACAACGGCTGATTTGTTTGTATAAATGAAATGATGTCACGTCGATTAAATGAAAGAAATTGAAGCAAATGTTTTACTGCAAAGAATCGGTGTCATGCCAACAATTCACGTGTGGGGTTGTTTCTCAGCCAAGGCAGTGGGCTCACTTACAAGCTTTAAGAACTAAGAACACAGCCATGACTAAAGAACGGTACAAAAACAGTACTGGCATGACACAGTACTGACATGACACTGGCCTTCTTGAACGTGAAAACTACCATCGGTCCTGTGTCATGCCAACAGTTAAGCATCCTGAGACCATTCATGTGTGGTGTTGCTTCTCAGCCAAGGGAGGGGGGATCACTCACAATTTGGACTAAGAATAAGCTATGAATAAAGAATGGTACAAAAACATTCTCAGAGAGAAACCATCCAGTTTGGTGACGATGCCTTTACCAGAATGGTGGAGCACCCCATCATAAGGCAAAAGTGATACAGTAGATAATTGGGACAGTAAGCAAAAGATCAAATTTTGGGTCCATGGCCAGGAAACTCCGCAAGCTTTAATCCAATTGAGAACTTGTGGACTGTCCTGAAGGGGTGAGAGGACAACCAAAACCGGATTACACAGGCATCGACTGCCATCAGTCAGGATGTGGGCAAGTTAATTGGCAGCATGCCAGGATGAATTGAAGAGGTCTTGAAAAAGAGGGTCAACCCTGCAAATACTGACTCTTTGCATAAACTTTACGTAATTGTCAATAAAAGCCTTTGACAGTTATGAAATGCTTGTAATTATACTTCGGTATACCGGAGTAACATCTGACATAAAAGATCTAAAAACACTGAAACAGCAGACTTTGTGAAAATTAACAATTGTCATTCTCAAAACTTTTGACCCCCGGCTGTATATTTATGTAAATATCAAACATGAATCCAGTCAAAAACAAAAATGATACAGATAGATACCTCATGCAGAAAAGTCCGACTATAAAAGCTCCGACGCCACAGACTCCAAGAGTTATGCCTAATATCATGGAAACTGACCAGGATGCAGACTCTGAGAGAGGAAAAAAAAAAAAAAAATCGCGCCATAAGACATGGAGAAATCTTAAAGATATTGAACAGTGATCAGACGTCTTACCGTTTAAAGTGAGAGGAACCGCAGCGGCTCTCTGAGCCCCGTATTTATTCTGAGCCGCGCAGTAAAACCATCCACTGCTGTTGGAGCTCAATGTGAAGCTGTAACTCTGTCCAGATCCTACCGGTGAGCTTTCATTCACCTTATACCAGGTGTAGTTCTGCACAGGTGGGTTTGCATCACTGCTGCAGGTCAGAGTCACTGAACTGTTCTCCACTATCTCACCAGAGCGATTGATGGACACTGAGACATTTTTAGGAGGGTCTGTAAAAGAAAAAGAAAAAAAGGTAAAAATAAAACATAAACTGACTGTTTCATAAAATAAAACAAACGTGTACGAATGGCACAAGTTTTTATCATATTTCCTTTAATGTCAATTTGTTGCAATGCCTTGTGCTTTTGTCTGGTTAATTTATTTATTTTTGTCCTTATCGCCACCCCTGTATTGTGACTGGCTTGTCTTGTCTTATTGTCTGCATTTGTTCTGTTCTGTTATCTAATAGGTTACTTAGTCTATGTACAACTATTTCAACAAATCGATTCCCGGAAAAGTTGAGACGTTTTTTACATTTGAAAAAAAAAAAAAAAGTAAACTAAAAAAATTTTAAATCACACGAGCCGCTTTTTTATTCACAATAAAATTTTAATACAATTTAATAAAATCTTTTTGGGTTGTATGTTTCCCCAACGAAGTTCCTCATTTCTTGTACTTCCTGTTTTTTTTTGTTTTTTTTTACTCCCGCTGTCCTCTTTTTTGATTTATGAATTTGAGATTCTGTCTGGCTGTATTATGACCCCTGACGTAAACGTTCATGATTATTTGTAGGTTATAAAATCATATATTTCTATATATCAAATATTTTCTATGACTCTATACTCATATCTTGCCATGTTCTAGAAAATTAAGAGTGGATGTCTTTCGGTTGGTGTTACGTGAGTTATCAATCACTCACACAAAACATTTATGGTCACTTTATCAGAGTATTTCTCTCCGTATTGGTTGCTGGACTTGCACTTGTACTCTCCACCTTCCACACGGCTAATATTCGTGATGGTGTAGGTTATTTCTGTTCCTTTATCTGATTCACCCAAATACCAGACGTGAGTCTCTGCAGGTGGGTTTGCATCACTGCTGCAGGTCAGAGTCACTGTTCTGCCCTCCACTATCTCACCGGAGGGACTGATGGACACTGAGACTCTCTTTGGAGGATCTAAAACAGCCAAGAAGGAAAAAAACAAATGAAACACGTTCTTTCAGATTACTGAGAGCGTCCTAGACAGCAATGAATCATCATGAACTCACACAGGACATTCAGAGACACAGCAGTAGAGGACTGATGTCCGTGTTTATTTTCAGCCTGGCACGTGTAATTTCCACTGTCCGCAGGGCTGACAGTACACATGGTGTAGGTTTTTCCTGTTCCTATATAAGATCTTTGCTTATACCAGGTGTGGGTCTTCACAGGTGGGTTAGCGTGACTGCGGCATGTCAGAGTCACCGAACTGCCCTCCACTATCTCACCAGAAGAGCTGATGGACACTGAGACATTCTTTGGAGGATCTGAAACAAACGAGAAAGAAAACAATACAAATGAAACACTTTTGAGTCATTTATACATTATAGAGGGTAAAGAAGTTATACAGTATAACTAATTGCGCAACATCACACTTAAGGCAATGCTGTTGTACTCAATATAAGCACGTGAGTGATGTAGCTGCAGGCGTGAGCCTTATTACTGAAGATCCATGTTGGCCATTTTATTGATTCCCATTTGTACGGCTGTGTTAGTGCCGGCGTTTAACATTCACACGCTACAGGCAATTTGGAAACATCAATTAGCCTAATCTGCATGTCTCTGGATTGTGGGAGGAAACCCAGCAAGCACAGGGAGAACATGCAAACACCACACACACCGGCCCTGAGGTGGGAATTGAACCTGGACCCTGGAGGTGCAAGGCGACTATGCTAACCACTAATCCACAGTGCCGCTCTGGAAGATATCGCAGCTATGTTAAATGGAAAGCTAATGTGCTGTGTAGCGTATACGTACAATCACTTGTTCCACGAACCAAGTAGTTCCCTAGATCAGGGGGTTAGAGAGGGTTTTGTGATTCATCCTTTTGTTAGATGCTAGTTAGCTTCGTAGCACATGCTATCCTTAAACAGACAGTTTAGAGGCAATTTGGAAGAACTTCAAAGCAATTACGAAGGAGACCAGAGTGTTGTTTAAGATGACAGAACATTATCACATGTGTGTTCTTGCTGAAAGTGCTTCTGTGACTGGTTGTGAATGTGGGTTTTGGCAGTCAGCTGCTCTCTCCTCAGTACAGCTGACCATACAGACCTGCTTTCCTCCATGCTGTGGTCGTCAGTTAGTGTAATGAACGATTGTAGAACACCTGGGACGCTGAGTGATACATACAGTTAAACATCACAGTGCTGTAATGCTTCATATCACCAATCGGGGGAAGGTCTCTCGTCCAATCAGATTACTGTAGCAAGTCAGGACTTACTGTTGTATAATAAACAGCACTTAATGAATTATCATTAACTCACACTGGACATTTAGAAATACGGCAATGGAGGACTGATGTCCGTGTTTATTTTCAGCCTGGCACGTGTGATCTCCACTGTCCGCAGAGCTGATTGCACTGATGGTGTAGGTTTTTCCTGTTCTCAGAAACCAACTTCCTTTATACCAGGTGTACGTATGCACAGGTGGGTTTGCATCACTGCTGCAGGTCAGAGTCACCGAACTGCCCTCCACTATCTCACCAGAGGGACTGATGGACACTGAGACACTTTTAGGAGGATCTACAGGTAGAAAGACAAACAGAACAATCAAGCTTTTGAATTAGAAGATTCCTGATTCAAGGGTGTTTGAACAAACTGTTTTAAAGATGAATAATCAATCTGGACTTACATTGGACATCAGGAGTGTCTGCTGGGGAGCGATTGCTATGAAATTTGATCAGTGTCAGATGGAGCGGGTTAGGGTAGGAGATGATGGGAAAATGGAAATATTCCTGTTTGTACCGGATGAATGTTAGAGAGCCAGTCAGGCTGCAGCTGGTTTTACACTTGAGAGTGACGTCGTATCCTTCTACCACACTGCCAGGAATTATCTCCACCTCAAGTTCTGTGCATAAGAGGCAAGAGAGGAAAACATGCAGAATGAGACGGACATTTTGACGTTTCCAATAAGCTTCTAATTAAAAGTTTTTTTTTTCTACCTTTAATGCATGGCAGTGAGGCAATGCTGCCTGTAGGTGGTTGTATTTATTTATATTAAATAAAATGATATGATGTAGATTAAATGAAAGGAATTGGAACAAATGTTTTACTGCAAAGTGTCATGCCAACAATGTGTGGGGTTTTTTCTCAGCCAAGGCAGTGGGTTCACTTAAAAAATGACAAAAAAAAATGGTACAAAAACAGTACTTGTTTTGTTTTCAAATGACAAATTGTCAAAATATGGCAATGCCTGGCTAAAACAATGCAGTTTCTTTTTTTTGGATTTTTTTCCCCCGATTTTCTCTAATTTAGTCGTGTCCAATTTCTCCCCGTCACTAGGGGGCTCCACATTACTACCACTCAGCCGGGAGGGCCGAAGACTATCACGTGTTTCCTCCGAACCACGTGACGCCAGCCGACCACATCTTTCCAAACTGCTCGCTCGCGCACCGTTGGGGGCGGAGTAACACACTCGGAGGACGGCGCTGTCCGCTCCCTCCGTTGCGTGAGCTCACAGACGCCCCTGACTGGCTGTAGAGCCGTGATTAATGTGGGAGCACCAAGTACCTCTCATCCCTCCCCTCTGAGAGAGCATCGGCCAATCAGCTCTCTCTAGACCTCCGGCTGCGAGAGGTTACAGCATCACCCGGGATTCGAACTAGCGATCTCCGGATGATAGGGCGAGAACTTTACCACTGCGCCACTCGGAGGCCCAACAATGCAGGTCAATTATCGATTATTGATGTGCATCCAGCAAGTGAGTGAAATCGGGCTAAGAACTGAGCCAGCTGTCAGGAGCACATAACAAACCTTATAACTGAGTGAAATGTGGATGGTTCCTTTCTACGAAATAGAAGCTTAAAAGTCTGATGGATGCCTGTGGAGCTTCCCATAGTGCAAAGAGCACATACGGCTGTGGAACTTCCTTTTTCATCAGTGACTCATTGCAGCATACAGTATGGTTCTACATTTGATTAAATCTTTCCACTAAGCCATCTGCTTGTGGGTGGTACACAGACGTCCTGATTAGGTCTACCTGCAGCAACTGGCTTAAATCTATCAATTAGACAGAGAGAAAGCCCAAGTAATAAGTCCAGTAATATGACTTCTGGGATGCCTTTCTAGATAGGAAGTAACATAGTCTAATACCAGAGGGGGACAAATCGTGTACTTGAGTAAATGTGAAGATTCCCAAGAGCAAATATTACTTAACTTCTCCATTTACACTTACAGTGTAAGTAGTTACATTAGCTCACAACAGGGGTTTTCATAGCAAACCCTCAACAGGAACAAACATAGACACACTTCCCACTTGTGGATGGGATGTTTTCGCTCTGCGTCTCATTTCAAGTTAATATCTTGAGTATCTTCATCTTCAGACTTTAATGCTGCCTGATTTCTTCATATTAAATCCACTTAAATGTTGTAGATTAAATTGAACCAACATACAGTATACAAATGTTCTACTGTGACAGGCTGCAAAGTGCCTAAATATCCAATTTTAAAAATGGTTGTAAATGTAAGAATCGCAACAGCGACCTCATTTCCCATCTCAACCACTCAGCATTCAGCATCAGCAGTATATTAATCACCTCCTGATCATCTGCCATCATCTGCACCTGGTTCTTACATGGCTTAAATGAGATGTTTTTTTGTTGTTGTTGTTGTTTGTTTGTCAAAAACATTCCTCTGAAACTGCTCACGTAGGGACTGAACTGACCAGGAGAGACTAAAAGGGCCTTCAGGAAGCCTGGAGAACTATTATTTAAGACTATGTTAAAAATACAAGAAAGTCTGGAGCATTGGAAGCAAAATCTGGAGAAATAAGGGGGGGGGGGCAAAACTTTTGTGGTGAAATAAAGTTACTTTTACCACTAGAGAAATGGATTATTTTCCTATAACAGAAGTTTTATTCCTCTTGTATTACAGGCTACTTACTTTATCAATAAATAACATGTTTTACTACTACGTGCTTTATTAACCCTGAAAGGAAATTAGATCATAAATTGAGTTGCTTCTATTTATGTAATGTTATGGAACGTCTGCACTAGTACGCTCCATCTTTTGACTGTATATGCGTTATATGGTTCTGTATCTGTGTCTACTGTAGATATGCCTGTGCAAGCTTGTGTGTTCTTTCAGCTGACGCTGCTTACCTGTGACAGAAAGAGAAACGTGAACCGTTTGTTGATGTGTCATGATGGTATATATAATCTGGTCCAGTTGGGTCGCATCACTCAGTGTGATGCTGCAGAAATCTGATGTAACGTATTGAACCCTGAAGCTGTCCCAGGGGTCTAAAAACAGATTGCTCCAAAAACCATATGTTTGAAATCTGTACGGGCAGGTTGTATAGCTTTTGTAGCAGCTCAGCATCGCTGTAGATCCCTTCACAGCACAGACAGAGTCATGTGACTCACAACACCACTGCTGAGAAACAACGTCTCCTGCAACACCAAGTGCACAAACACATTAACTACGCCATTCTCAGAGTGGAATATTTTTCATGACGGAAAGTTAAACGACGTGCCCGTATATATAATAGACCCTGTGTCTGAATTTTATTTAGTAAATTAATCACTTATAATTATTATTATCGGTTAGGGTAAAAAACAGTACAGGTTTAATTAGAATAAGATTCATTTTAAGAGCAGTTGAGTCAAGTGTTCGGCTTCAGTCACGCGAGTAAAATTCACAAGCTTTTAAATAAATAGTTGCTCATTAGATAATGAGGCTGTGTGTAATCTTTCTTTTAATGGCACATCTATAAAAAGCATTTGCATTTTAGTTGAAGCAACAAAAAAAAAGAAAAGTGTATCATGCAAAACCTGATTTGACTGACAGCTTATATCCTCATGAGGCACTTTTAGAAATCAAAAGAAAAGAAAAGAAAAGAAAAGAAAAGAAAAGAAAAGAAAAGAAAAGAAAAGAAAAGAAAAGAAAAGTGCTTCTCATCCAAAATAATCATAAACACTACAGACTCAAACAGGTTCCTCATTAGGATGTGATGCTCAGACTCACCGCTCATTAGGACCAGCAGGAGGAGAGAAAGAGCTGGAGGACGAGGCCGAGCAGTAAACTGGAGCAGCACCATCACAGCAAAGTCTACAAACACAGCAGTGAGATTTTTTATTTATTCCCAATATATTGACAAGAAGTCATAGAATCAAGTGTGTGATATATCTTACCTCGGAACAGCTCATGTGAAATAAGAGAATCGACTCTGTGCCCATTTCCACATTTCTTTTTAAACTGCCACCCACAACCCACAACCCACCCTTGTGTCACAATGTATGCAGTTCCATTGATAGATGGAGAGAGAGAGAGAGAGAGAGAGAATTGACAACGAGCCTCCCCTCACTTCGTCATATTAAATGTAATTAAATAATGTACATTTGAAAAATATAATTGTATTTTCTTTTTGTTTATGTAACAACCTCAGCAGCGACCTCATTTCCCCTCTCGTCTGATCCAACCACTCAGCATCCAGCATCACCAGTATACAAATCACCAAATCATCTTTCATTCATCATCTGCACCTGTTTCTCACTGGGTCATGCCTTAAGTTAGACGTTTTTTTTATTTTTTTAATGCTTGAATGATTCATAGGTCGCTTTGTGGCTTAACAAACAAACAAAATAGATTCCTCTAAAACTGCTCAGGTACACGGACTGGACTGAAAATATATGCGAGCCAAGAACGCAACCTAGGTGGGAATCAAACACTCAACCCTTGAGGTGCGAGGCCACAGTGCTGACAACTACATGCCACATCTATTCTATTCCTCAAGCATAATGTACATAAAAAAAAATCTTTTGAAGCAAAATATAAATAAACAAAGGAGCTCTTTTGGAAGACTTTTGCACACTACTCCACTACAACCTTGAGTCAGTATAGAAATTCAGAAAAGAAAGCTATTTTTATATTTTTTAAAAATGAGCAAAAAAATATGATGTTTAATTTTCCATAAAAAAAACAAAAATTATTCCCCAGAATTGTCAAATAATAATAATAATAAAAAAAAAAGAATTCTTATTTCTTTGAAGGCATCTTTTCTTTTCATGTGCCTGACTTCTATATATTGCAAGTTATATATACCTGGAGTGACGTCATGGAAGGGGTGTGGTCAGTCTCGAACTGGAAACTGACCCAAAACCATTTCTGGTGGGAGAAATGACTCCTGCTTTCGGTTGTTCATGCATACAGCTATAAGTAAATAATCCTGTATATCTCACACTGTCTGTGTGTGCGCAGTATGATGCATATCTGCTTAAGCTCTACTACGGTAATAAAAGAAGCCTACAAGTCATTTCCGGTCATGTGTGTACGCTTCCACTTACATCCAACTGATGATGAAAGTCGTATCCTTTCATGCAAAATTATTTGTTCCAGATGAGACATGATAAAACTGGCTTTCAGGAAAAGTTCACTTCATATGTACTGTGTAGACTGGAAAGGTTTAGGGAACTGTTGTACTGCTGGGGATTTTGTAATAAATAAATAAATAAATAAATAAAAATAGATTAATAAAAAATAAGTATCTGTCTATCCATCCATCCATCGAAACAGGATGTTCATGAGGGCCCAGTAATGAACTACTGAGAAGGATCTGGGGTAAAACCCTTACACATATGTGTTTCTTTTCTTTTTTTTGCAGAAAAATACCAACGACATTTAAAATCTAATTATTTCCCGACAGCATTTACACCACGGTATTCCTCCAGAAAACAAAAACAAACACACTAATGGACAATCTCAGCACACCTAAGCTTGTGTTTTCCTAAAAAATCCTTTGAGCAGACAGTATGCTTTGTCCGCCATAAGCCAGATGGTGTTATGTTTGTCTTTTTTCTTTACTGACAGAATATAGAAAGAAAAAAAAGGATGTGCACTAATCCAGCAATAACTTGCGTAACTTTTCTTAGAACTGCATCATGCTGCTAAAATAGAAAATAGCCACACAAAAATGGGAAGTTTTTAAAGGCATGCATGTTATCATGGACTCAACAAACTTGTACAAGTTCTTGTGAATGATCTCTTAGTATAGAAACTGTTACATAATACAACAAGCACATATACTGTAATATAAACTCTATACAATCCTTATTCACGTTACATGTTACAGCCAGGACTAATGTCTAATGTGTACAATTACCTATAGACAAGTCAGGCACACAACTGGTAAAAACACTCCTAGAATAAATAAATAATACACATTAGATTTGAAGGCGGCGACTATTACAGTGGCGTATTACTTAGCCACGCCCCTCCAGGGTTGAGGGTTTGATTCCTGCCTTGCTTCTGTGTGCGTGAAGTTTGCAGGTTCTCTTCACAGGCTTCACAGGTTTCCTCGGGGGTACCCTGGTTTCCTCCAAACACATGCCGATTCGGGTAATTGGTGTTTCCAAATTGCCCATAGAATGTGGTTGTGTGAGTGTCTGCTTTCTTGTGCCCTGCAAAGGATGTGAATAGAGTCACATGGGTTAGGATCGAGGCCCTTCCATGACCCTGTACAGGATAAACAGTTAAGAGAATGAGAGAGGGAAAAGAAGAATAGGAATTTGGCAAGCTTGAGTTCACTGTGACAAGGACAAAGAAGAAATTATTTTATGGGTTTCTTAAGAGGGGACAGGACTAGACAAGAGGATTTAAACTGAATGGAAGATGAGGGACATCAAGATCATAAAGAGAAGGTAGACAAAAAGATTCACAAAAGTAGTTCTTGCTTATGTCATTGTGGCTATAAATAGCTGTTCCATCAACACTGTGTTTTTTTTTTTTTTTCAAAACAGGAAGGAATTAAAACAGACTGTATGTGTCTGTTGTTGGATTGTATATCTATGTATCTGTGTATGTTATGTTTCCTCTACTGATCTGTTGAATACTAATATTGGAATGTCATGGAGGCTCCATTCTAAAGCTGTCCAAACTCAAATTTTTGCATTCATTATATATCTGCCTGAAGTGTAACCTTCACCAGAAGTGAAGTCTATGTTGAGTAAATGTGATGTTATGAACCGGATTTAATAATCTACTTTATTAAATCTTTATTAATAAGCTTCTAATGCACTACTTGTTCAATGTAAACAAACACCTGCACCAATAGACATTAATTAGAAAAGCTAAACTGAATATTTTTTTACTTGGATTATTTCATATTTTTACTTTCACTGGAATAACAGCGCTGGCGTGATGTAAGTGAATTTTAATGCGCTGGAGTCATTTTAAGAATAAATTTAATATTTTTCCAATCTACTTTTGCGCTTTGATTCACTCTCCAATTACCGAACAGGGAGTGTATTTGGCTGACGATGTCCAACTGAAGTACAACTTAGCGTGAAAACAAAGCGTAACCATGAACTTTGCTATATCATTAAGTGCAATGAGATGTAATGACAGTAGATTCAAAATCTTGACGTGAACTGCATTTCGTAGTTTCCTAATATTCAATCTGATTATTAGATATATAATATTCATATCAGCTGATCTGCTTTTTTTTTCGCTTTAACGTTTGAACTATTTCTACAAACTCTTTAAACCCATCAACTAGTTATTTATACGTTAACTGTAGTGAATGCGGGTTGGAGAGCCTCCCTGCCTACATCACCTGAAGCCCCCTCCCTGTACCTGTATGAGGTCATACACTGACCTAAAGTCACATGACTGTATAATGAGCAGGTGAACAGGTGTTCCTAATTAAGTGGACGGTGAATGCGTGTGAAAAAAAAAAGCTTTTTCGGTGTGTGTGTGTGTGTGTTTTATTAACCTTGACTGAGGCGTGTGTAACACTGTGTTCTGTAATGGTCTCTGTTCTGTTTGCTGCGGAAGGTCAGCGTCCGGTGTCCATGGAGACGGCTGGTTTCTAGGCAACCGGACAAACACAAACAGTGGCCACCATCTCCACGGGTGTGTCCGGTGATATCTGTGTACCTGAGTTACCTACGCGTCGTCTCTCTGCGGTACTTATTCGTCTCCGGTCATCCCGATGTCTGCAGAGGTTCTGCCCGCGCGGCCCCGCTATGACGCGGAGGAGGATGAAGCCCACCGCCACCAGCCCCGTTACACCGGCACTTCCGCCGGGCTCGCGACGGCCGGCTACCGTTCCGCTAAGTACACCCCGGCCGAGTGGTTCGCCAACAACCGCGCCGCGCTCAGCCGGGCCGCCGCCGACAGCGCGAGCGCCACGCAGGTCCAGCGGGTGTCGAAGGCGCTCCGGGCGGAGACGCAGGACACCGCCGCGCTCCGCCAGACCGCCGTCACCAGCCACCTGGGCGCACGACTGCATGACATCCACTCCCGGAGGTCGGAGCTCGAGCAGCACATCGCGCGCCTGCTGGCGGACACCGAGCGGCTCGCGACGCTCAAGCGCAGGCTCGAGAGAGCGCTGCACGCGACCGAGGTCCCGTTCGCCATCGCCACCGACAACCTCACGTGCAGGGAGAGGCGCTCCGGGCCGGACCGCGTGCAGGACCGAGTGGAGGAGGAGCTTCTCAAAGTAACGGCGTTATTACCGTTAATGGCAGATTATAACAATTAATGGCAAATTAGTAACATTAATGTCAAATTATTAAAATTACTGAGACATTATTAATATAATTTTTTACTGTTTAATAAATTTTAACTTTACTGACCTAGTATTAATATCAATGCCATATTATTAACATTACACAGGCATTATTAAAATTAATGTCAGGTCGTAAAGGTTACTGACCCGTTATTAATGCTTATGTCAGGTTATTAAAATTAATGACCCATTATTAACATTAATGTCTTGGCATTAACATTAAGGGACCTGTTGTTCATGTTAATGTTCTGATAGTAACATCAGTGAGCCATTATTATCTCAGGTTATTAACATTATACTGACCAGTTATTAACATTATACTGACAAGTTATTAACATTACTGACCAGTTATTAACATTATACTGACCAGTTATTAACATTATACTGACAAGTTATTAACATTACTGACCATTATTAACATTATACTGACCAGTTATTAACATTACTGACCAGTTATTAACATTATACTGACAAGTTATTAACATTACTGACCAGTTATTAACATTATACTGACCAGTTATTAACATTATACTGACAAGTTATTAACATTACTGACCAGTTATTAACATTATACTGACCAGTTATTAACATTATACTGACAAGTTATTAACATTATACTGACCAGTTATTAACATTATACTGACCAGTTATTAACATTATACTGACCAGTTATTAACATTATACTGACCAGTTATTAACATTATACTGACAAGTTATTAACATTATACTGACCAGTTATTAACATTACTGACCAGTTATTAACATTATACTGACCAGTTATTAACATTATACTGACAAGTTATTAACATTATACTGACAAGTTATTAACATTACTGACCAGTTATTAACATTATACTG
>JAAGKR010003300.1:0-27088 GCA_011419295.1 Clarias macrocephalus
TCTTTAGCCCAAACAAGTCTCTTCTGCTTGTTGCCTGTCCTTAGCAGTGGTTTCCTAGCAGATATTCTACCATGAAGGCCTGATTCACACAGTCTCCTCTTAACAGTTGTTCTAGAGATGTGTCTGCTGCTAGAACTCTGTGTGGCATTGACCTGCTCTCTGATCTGAGCTGCTGTTAACCTGCGATTTCTGAGGCTGGTGACTCGGATGAACTTATCCTCCGCAGCAGAGGTGACTCTTGGTCTTCCTTTCCTGGGGCGGTCCGCATGTGAGCCAGTTTCTTTGTAGCGCTTGATGGTTTTTGTGACTGCACTTGGGGACACTTTCAAAGTTTTCTCAATTTTTCGGACTGACTGACCTTCATTTCTTAGTGTAATGATGGCCACTCGTTTTTCTTTACTTAGCTGCTTTTTTCTTGCCATAATACAAATTCAAACTCTTTGAATGAGAAGATGTGTCCAAACTTTTGGTCTGTACTGTGTGTGTGTATACACACACACTTTTATTTATTTTTTATTTTTTACCTGCTATGCAGTTAAGTTGAAACCACAACAGTATCCAGTTGCCACACCTCATATATACTATTTTGTTCCCACCATAGTACCTCCTGGCCACGTTTTACACTCTGTCGTTCCCACGTGTTATTACGTTGTGGCCACAACATAGCATAACACGTGGCCACTAGATAATACATTTACATTTATGCATGTGGCAGACGCTCTTATGCATGTAATATGTCGTTCCAACGTGTTATTAAGTCATGTCCACAACATAACCAGCAGACATTGGTCCGGCGGCAAGGTCGTGGTAGGACGGCATTAACTGGTAAAAAATATGTGACATACTGTAGAAAATGTTCTAAAGATGCATTCAGATACTTTTGTACATGCCTACAGTTGTCTGGGGCTGCATGTATGGCTGTTCCTCTGACTTTTAGCTAAGTGCTGTTCAATATATACCCTGATGATGTCAAACATGTCCGTTTAAATTTCATTTCAGAAACCATGACGGGACATCTTGGAAGGACGTCATTCCAACGTCCAAATGTTTGTTGGGATAGTATCCCGTTCCCACATCCTTAATAAGGCATGGCCTCATGATGTATATTTTCCCCAAAATGTCACCAGAGGGGCTCCGTACTCTGTATCCATGTACAGCCATAACAGCTTCCACTCTTCTTGAAAGGCTTTCAATAAGAGTTTTGAGTCTTTCTGTGGGAATTTGTGCCCATTCATTCTGTAGAGAATTTATGAGATCAGGTACTGATGTTGGTCCAGTTCTTACATAAGGTGCTCAGTGGGGTTGAGGTCAGGGTTCTGTGCGGGCCAGTCAAGTTCTTCCACACCAAACACCTCAATCCATGTCTTTATAGGCCTTGCTTTGTGAACTGGGTCAAGGCCTGATTCATGTTGGAATAGAGAAGGGCCTTCCCCAAACGGTGGCCACAAAGTTGGAAGCATAGCATTGTCCAAGATGTCTTGGAGGTGATGGTTTGGCCCCAACAGAGCCCTGATCGTGCGTGAGTGTGAAGAGACAGAAGGATTTGAGGCAGCCTATATCCATTGAAGATCTGTGGTTAGTTCTCCAAGACTTGGAACAACCTACCTGCTGAGTTTCTTCAAATACTGTGTGCAAGTGTATCTAGAAGATTTGGATTTCTCGTCTATTAATTTACATTTCATTTAGTTAATTCATTAAAATAAACTATGAACACGTCTATTTTTAGCGTTTTTACTTTACAGCATTTAATTTCACACCAGCTATAGGAGACTGTGATGTCCACTCCAGGATCTGTAATGCAATGCTGTAGCAGATGGGTCAACGTGGCCTTGTGTTTTGGATCATTGTCATGTTGAAGCATCCAAGCAGCCACTGGATCTCACACAGTCCCAAATCATGATGGATCCACCACCATGCTGAACAATGGGGATGGTGTACTTTTCACCATAGACCTTGTTGACTCCTCTCCAAACACAGCATTTATGGTTGTCTCATCACTCCAAACGACTTTGAGGCTTGTCTAGCATACTGCACGCGGACCTTTTTGTGGCATGGGCGCAGTAATGGCTTTCCCTGGCAACTCTACCATGCAGGTCATTTAAGTTAAGGTACCTCCTTATTGTGCTTCCTTCAAACATCACTTTTTTTTTTCCAGAGCAGTCTGTATTTCTCTCAAAGTTGTTTTTGTATATCTACTGTATCTAGACACAGATAAAGATATAACTTTATTAATCCTAAAGGAAAATTGTAAATATACAGTATATAAAGGTGCATGTTTGTGTGTGTGATATGATATACTACACACGATGAGCTGTAACATTACCTTCATTATAATTTAATTAACTGTGCAAATATTTATGGACCCGACTTTATATTGATCTTTCCATGTCTCATAGGATAAAGAATCATTAAACAGAAACTTAAAGATTGACAAAAGCTTTATTTATGACATCAGCTTCATTAGGCTTAGGTATATTGTCAGTTTGCAAGTAACATTTGCACTTTCTTAAATTACACAAACAGTATAAAACAAAATACACAAGGGTCAATTATGTTTGTCTATAGGTGCAGTAAGAAAAAGTTAATCAGAGCTTTTCCAAGGACAGCGTTGGGACCATTTTATAGCCATAAAAATATATTTTTATATATTTATTCTATGTTACAAGTGGCACTTAAATGTTTTATTTATTTATTTATTTATTTTTTTACAGCTGTGTTTAATAGTGTCATCTTTAAAGCTTAAAAGGCTGTGAGAATAACTGCTATAGGCACTTGCTCCACTTTCTAAATTGACAATCAATATTGCAAGACCAAAGATTATACTGTATACACAGTACAAAACATGCCTGGTTTGGTGACGTGCTAATGCGCACTTTTGTTCCTAAAATCCATAATAATTATGCATCAAAGAACTTACATACAGTACACAGATCCCATTTTATGGATACTTCTCTACCATTTTCTTCTTCACAAGCTAACAGGTCCCTAACTTTTGCCTAAGTAGCATGTGGATAGAAAACAGCTTTACTGCGTATCCAGTGTATAAAGAATGAGACAACTTTTCCTACTGTAATTGGAATAAGGTTATTCTATAGGCAGAACACACTGCCTGGTATCAAACCATAGAGATGGTCTATAATTACCACTGCCTTAACCTCTAAATAATTTTCTTTGAAACAATTTCCAAAAAGAAAAACTTGCATAATTTTGCATAAATGTCGACACATGGGAAAGTGCGACTAAAGTATTTGGTATGAAGAAGCTTAAAATCTTCAAGTCTATTACAAGAATTCTGCTTACTTGGCATGAATAAGTTCACTTAGCTTTGCATTATGAAAATCACTCCTTTCTTAATATCTCCAAAAGACTTAACATAGGCTCTCAATGTACTTACAATCGGCTCTCGACAAATCAGTTCAGCTTCCCAAAATATACCAATTACAATAATTAAACTACTGTGTGCAAAATTCTTTGGTAAAGCTTTTATACAATACACAATGTAGAAACCTTTCCTAAGGAATAATTTAAACATTAGAGTAATGTGGTCTTACTACTATAACTAAAATGCAAGAGTATGATTCAGCTTTCTGAGTCCCTGGAAAAAGTGAACAGAAACAATCTTAAAGTTCTTACTGCTAACCTAGATTTCCTTGTACATAAGGCTGAAGTTTCTCAGACATCAGATTATTGTTCCCCAAATTAAGCAAGATAGATACACAGTGCAAGAAATGTGCACTCACCTATTATTTTTTTTTTTTTGGCTTTCAAAATATAAAAATCATAAAATAACAATATTAAATTCTCAAACACAGAAATATAAATATTGATTAGTTTGCTGAAAGTTCACAAATGGAAGCGAAGCCCTTGGTGCGGCTGGTTGGCATCTCATTGGCAGAGCGTGTCTCTGTCTGCGTCTGTGCGACAGGTCGCTGGTTTCACAACGTATCCATCATCTTGAATTGAGGCGAGGGGCAGTCTAAAAAAAAAAAAGACACACACTGGTTTGTATTTCACAGATAAATATGTCCTACTTATTTCACTTGTATTATTTACTGTAAATATGAAACTGCTTCCTAAAAATCAGCTTCTGTTTCCACAATTTAGGACTCCTAAAACCATTCTATTAAACTCTAGTGTTGGCCAAAAGTATTATGACAACATGCCATATATTATACTGTAGATCTCCCTGTGCACAAAACAAATTAGTTTTAGCCTATCCGACTCAAGAGCTGTGCTAATTAACTAAAAAAAAAAAAAAAAAAAAAAAGCACTGTGGCACTAATATTGAGATTTTGGAGCCATGGCCTGGGTGATCTCCAAATCTAAACCTAATAGAAAACTGTTGGACAAAAGTGAAGAAGGCAGAAGCAGTCAAGACAATAACTTCTGTTCATGATTTTCAGGAAGCAATCAAGCAGACTGATAGAGTGAACGACACCAGACGTCTCTTTGACTCAGCCTGTTCCAGCAGGCTTTGACGAATAAAAGAACTTTGTACTAAATATTGACTGTTATATAATAACTTAATTGGATAGATAAATTATTCTTATTAACTTGTCATTATTTAAAAAATGTGAGAACGTCATTAAAGCATTGAATTTTTACTGCTGTCTCAATACTTTTGCCTAAAATCTTTTTAGACAGACTTGATTTTGATTTGATTTGATTTGTATTGGCACATTTTTAGTGGGATAGATAGGGACATTAATAGGATAAAACAAATCTGGCCTAAACACATGATTAATATTTTGTATTGAAGATTTAATACTAACTACTTAATAAACAATTACTAAATCTATTAAATTAATGATTGGGATGAATTAAACATAGAGCATGGTCAGTAATACTGATTTTCACCCACAATGTGGTTTGTGGGTTGTTTGGCAGAAAAAACAGACTAATGCCAAGTCTTAATTAATATTAAAAGTTTCATAACTAATTAGTGAGTTACACACTGTGCTTTTGGCATGATAAAAGTTTAATCACATATAATTATGATAAAGGTTTTATACTAAACAACTGCTATTTTAATTGATTTTTGCATACAAATCTGCAATTAATCATTTTAATTAAAAATGCAGACAAGCTGGCATTCACAAGCATTTGAAATGTGAATAAAATATGTAAAATATTGTGAATGAGAACCATATTCTCTGTAAAAAAAAAAATAATCATATTTTATGATTTTTATTTGCTAGCTAACTATGAATGCATGCTTTTTGACAAGATCTGCCCCAAATCTACCCAATAATTTGACCCAAAGGATATTATAATAGATTTTCCAAAGGGATTAAAATTCTAAATTAGTCATCAAGACATTAATTAATTAATTATCAAACCTTGTTTTCGAGTTCTGGATTACTTTAATGTGTTCATGTGCATCTACTGAATTACTGAATACTAAACTGGTGTCAGGAAGAGCATGAGCATGAACCTTACTCCACACATTTTCCCAGGTATAAGTCATGACTCAAAGCATAGTGCCACTCCTTACCACTGAAAGGTGTCCGTTCTTAGCTTTGGCAATGAGCAGCTCGGAGCCGGATGTGAAATCGATCATTCCTTCTTTTCCTTGAGACACTGTGAATGTTATGCTGTTCGAAAATAACAAAAAAACAGAAATTAGAATGTTGCTTGGAATCCAGACATTTCCAGAATTTGTGTGGTACACATGGGCGTGGCTGACCTTCCCTGGCTGATGTTGATGTTGTTGATCTTGTCGGCGCAGATTGCCACTTTGGTTAACGTCTCAATCACGTGATCACTCTGTAGAACTACATCACCCTAGGAGATGATGATATGAGTTTATATATTCATACCTGTTCATATATCCAGTTTTTACAACAGTTCATTTGCTGTAGCCATCCTACACAGAGCTTCTTTTATTCTCACCTTCTGTTTGTTGTCCTCACAATTAACATGGAGGACAAAAATGCCATCGCTGAGGGAGCTGACAGAAATGCCTAAATGGGAAGGTCAATATTTATGATGATGATGATGATTATTATTATTATTGCCAATAATAATAATAATAATAATAATAATCCTCACGATATTATAAACCATTTTTGTATGGCTTTACCTTTAAGAGAATTGAAATCAATGTTCTGTTTCAGCTTAGTCTCCTCTACAAGGATTGCACTGTTGCCAGTCAGGATCAGCTGCCGTGAACGAGGTTTGTATCCTCTTCTGTCATATTTAGTTACTGGAACAGCATACTGTAAAAAGCCACACATTGGACTGAACTCCACATAAAAAAAATTAAAAAAACAACTTGTACACAAGTAACACACACATTGTGTTACACACAGGCCATCATGTTTTTCCTCAGACAAAAATTGGTCATAGATTTGTTTATCACAAATTATCACATATCTTGTGATAATATAATATAATATTTAACACAAATTATGCAAAATGGGGTAGCTGCTTTTAATGAATGCATACCTTCATTTTCTCACTCCCCATAGCCTGGAGCGCTTTAGGATTGATATCCTCCCCATCTAAAACAAACACACATGTATAGAAAGTTATAGTTCACAACAGAGATAAAAAGATTTATCCAAGTACTGTAGTCTACATTTGGATATTTTGCCATATGCTTGAATTCTGCTTATATTGAAGTCACTTTTTTCTTAGGAAATTCACAAAAATGCACTGAAATAACATGTAATTCAAGTAACATATTTAAGGTATGAGTGAAAAATGATTGCTATAAAATGACTAAATGCATCTGGCAGTGATAATACCCATACTTAAAAAAGAAAAGTGAAATAAAGATACCCCTTATTTACTTACAAGCACAACTGGGATCAGTTGAACGCATCGAATGATCTTTTGCAACAACAAATAAATTAGCATGGAGAAACGCTTACTGAGCCTGGTTCCTACGAACAGCTTGGCAACACTCTGAGGGTAGTTGTCCTTCTTGTCCTTAAAGATTTCACTCGCCACCAACTTCTGCTCTAACTGAAATGAAAAAGCAAAAAGAACTTAGGACTGTCAAAAGCTGAATTCTGGAAGAAAAAAAAAATCCTTAATGAACTTTATAGCAGTCACATGAGAGTCAGTGCTCTACCTGGAGCTTCCATTCTGGGTTGATGCTCTTGCAGTACTTCCACACCATGTTCTGCATACACAGCTTGCGAAGGTGCTCTGATGCCTGATATACAACAGCACACAGTCAGACATCAATATCCACCCCATACTGTACACAGATGATGTAAAACTACCTGAGGGTTAATAGGGAATGTAGTCAAACCTCAGTCAGGGCAGGTGGCGGTGTAGGCCAGCTCTTGTCCAGGACTGATTTAGGCAAACACCTGTGTAGCTTCATTAGGAATGAGTAGCGCACGTAGTCCAGGAAGTATTCGTTCTCAGGACAGCGTGGCTGGTGACGGTACATGAATCCTTTAACAAATCTATAACAAAAAGGAAGATTTTGATTTAGCCTCGCTATGAAAGTTGCAGTATACTTGTGTTCATAAACATATATTGCAATTGCATATGAATATCCTTCTGAAGTTTGTATACCACACTGATCTGACAGTTGTTCCAGCTGCAAGAGTTTTATTCATTAATATGGTTCTATACATTCTATACATGATCGTTTCTATAGTAACAATGAAATAGGGACTGGTATTTAAGAAATGAAAAAGTGACAAAAACAATGTATTTTCTCTGAGGAGATTTATTTAGCACTTTTTGAAGGAGTCTCCAGTGCCACCACTCAGTATCATTAAGGGCTAAGACCTTTCTTTTAAATTTTATATATAGGATATATAGGATATATATATATAGGAATGTCTTTACGAT
This sequence comes from Clarias macrocephalus, assembly GCA_011419295.1. Lineage (NCBI taxonomy): Eukaryota > Metazoa > Chordata > Actinopteri > Siluriformes > Clariidae > Clarias > Clarias macrocephalus. Next base: position 7,816 of record JAAGKR010003300.1, read on the forward strand.
GGAAGACTTATTGTTTTTTTACTAAAGCTTAATTAACTAAAAAAAAAAAAAAGAAAGAAAAGTGTTGCGTATGAGCTTTTATAATATAGCTGATAATCTTGTTTTGTGGATGTTCCACAACATTTCTTGAAAATCGCTGTGGTTAAAGAGGTCTGAAACACTTTGTGTCATAATGGTATTGCAAAAGAATCAACTCCAGGGAGGAACAGTAACTCTATGTTGTGTTAAGCCACTGTGATGATGTTTTTTTTTTTTTTTTTTTTTTGGGCGTATGAGCAGCACATCCAGTACACCCCAGGGAAAAAAGCTGTCCAAACCTGCCTGGCTCTATGTGGGGAAAAAGTAATTCCCGCCTTTGTTAAACTGAATGAACTGGGATTGACCCAATTTTTTGCAAGGCTAAGTTAAATTTCACTTGCACACCTAGGCCGGCACCTACTGTCAGACCTGTTGAATCAGGAAAGCACTAAACAGAAGCTTATTATTATTATTATTATTATTATTATTATATGAGACACATAGTAAATGAAAAAAAATCTTGCTATAACAATATTTTTCTGGTGCATGTTTAGTAGTATTTGTCAATAAAGCATGCATACATGTATCCATCCATCCTAGCTCTTAATGTGGACAGTAAAATCAGGAAGAACCAGATTTAATTTGTTAGGAAGACACCAGGACTGTCCTAGTGATACCATTAAGTGATTTTTCACAATATATTCAGGCTTCCTAGAATAGTACCGTGTGAGCACCATACTAATTATGGCTGTAAAATTAATAATATTTTGACCATGTTCCTGATAAAGTAAAAATAACTTATAATATCGGTATACGCAGTAAACATTAGAAGTTTATATATTAGTTTTAAGATAATACAATTTATTTTCAATACTGAGCAAAAACATTTGTTATCTGTTTGGTAATAATGCGAAATATCAATACCAGAGTGAGCTACAGATGCAGACTGACCTGCGTATGGTGTCAGCAGCTTGTCTTCTGCGACGTGCTCTCCTGCGGGCCAAGATTCCTCTCCACCAGGCTTGAATCCAGATTGCTGCAGAACAAGAATATTAAAGGGGTCGGTTTCCTTTGGGACAAGAACAATTACATTTACGGAAACAAAACAAACCTATTCGGTCTTATATACGTATAAAATACTGGAAATGAGGCATGATCAGAACTCCTTCTGCTTTAAAGCCGTACCTGATCGTCTCATTTTTTGGTATTTGGATTTCTGACAGTAGCCCTTCCAGTTTGATTGAAGCTTGGTCGCTGTAAATGAACAGATATTAATCATTATGCATTTGACATTGCGCATAACCAGATCAATGAATACAGGAAGTAAAAAAAAAGCCCTACCCAGGCTGTGCTTTCTGACTTCTAATGCATCTTCAGTTGCAAACAAAGTCTTCGGAAAACGGATGAAGATTTTGGTCCTAAAATTGCACCATGTAGTCACATATTTTAATCAGATTTACACAATAACATATGAAAACGTTTAATAAAAAAAAAAGCCTTAAATAAGGCTTTTGGGGTACAACAAACCTGCCAAGTTTGTATTCCTCAGGCTTGTAGCCCAAGTGCTTGACAAGTGTGGAAACTCCATCTACCAAGCGGCCATCCCAGTTGGGCCAGGTGTCCGGACACAGTGACTTATACCTGTGACAAAACAGCATACAACATGGACATGTATATAAAGCACAAAGCTATCTGGGCAAACCTGATTACACACCACAAAAGCTATGCTGGTCAGGGGTTACACTAAAATCCCAAAGTGAAGAAACCCTGCAGAGGAACTGAAAGCGCTGACACTATATTTACTTTATATATGTAAGGGAAGAAGAACTGCATTTCCCTCTGGCTTTAAACACGTAATAAAAACATCCAGTTTGAAATGCTGACCTCTGGAGGAAAATCTCGTAGCGGCGGCGGTAGGCAAAGCCTGCCCTCCTTACTCTCAAATTCTCCATCAGACCTAGATACTTCACTTGATGTCTGATCAGGACGTCATCAAATCGGCCTGCATGGACAAAAACGTTCAAAAGCTGCATTTTTACTGCACATCCACTTGATATTACAAAAAAAGGACAATATCTCCACTGCCAACAAGTCTAGCTTTCCTTGGTGAACTAAATTTTAAATATACTCCAAGCAGGACGGAAGCGATTATTTCAGACGTTTGAAACTACTGTGACCTTGACTCTGTTTGAATCAAATCCAAAGTCCATATAAACGTATAAATGCTTTTCCATATAAAAAAAAAGAGAATTACAGAGTGGTTCCCAGCTCTACGCAATATGGCCAAGGCAGCCGGGGTTTCCCCTCATAGCTCCATGTATGCGCGTCGAGAGTGAGAGACTATTCAGCACGGTCTCTTAAAAATGCAGAAATTCTTTATACTGTATTTATATACATTATTTATTTATTTTAAAAAAAAAGTCTGCCCTTGCTGCTTATTAATGAGTAGCCATGACTGGCACACCGAATACAAAGTGACTGATGTGAGCGTTTATTTAAAAACTTTGTGTTCGGAGTTTCGATGTATTATTCATTAATGCGGCATTGTTCCATGTACTGCATGCTATTATAATGAGTGACTGCAGCAGCACAGTGGTATTTAAGATAAGCAATTCAGTGTGTGTAAGAGGCTCTTGATGCTAATTGAGGAATGGAAAATATTTGCTCTTTAATCAGGTATAGGCTATTCTTTCTTTCTTTCTTTCTTAACGCCATGCCAGCTTCTATGGCGACAACCATTTTTGTTATTCAATATTAAAACTAGATATTAAAGTAAATATTAACTATACATTTTTTTTCTAAGAACTTTAAAACTAGATTTTGATTTACTTGTTTTAAAACTTTTTTAAAAGAGTCAACAGAATAAAACAAGGTCCTTAAAGAAGTAAAAGAGTTACAGTCAAATAAAATATGTTTGATGGAAAGCTGGATTCTATAGGCTATTCTCTATTGGTTTCAGTTGCTTTATAATCTACACGAAGTAATAAGAGGATGGACTATGCTGCCTTCCAAAAAATAAAAGTTTATATATATATAGGCATTTGGCAGACGCCCTTATCCAGAGCAACATTATAAATTTTTATCTCATCATACATCTGAGCAGTTGAGGGTTAAGGGCCTTGCTAAAGGACCCAACAGACACAACTTAGTGGTCGTGGGATTTGAACCTGTGAACTGCAGTCCAGTGCCATAACCCCTGACTAATACACACACACACACACACACACACACACATACATACATACATACATACATACATACATACACACACACACACAAGTATCATCTTTCATATATAGATATATGCGAGATGATACTCACAGCTGTTTAGAATTTCTACAGCTATCTGCAATCAGTATCAGCCGATTCGGATTTCTGTGATCAGGGATAACTAAAAACCCTGATCGGAGCACCTCTAGCACTAAAATCACCTCGTCCAGATGGCTGGACAACCTGACAAATATAATGCGTCCAACACGTAATGGCGGAGGCGTTAATACACTTCAATAGGTAACAAAGAAATACAATCGAGGAATTATACAACAACTGAGAAAATGATCAGACATGGCATGGTGTTGCTGCCTGATGCAAATCATGTCGCTTTTTCTATGGTGAAGCTGACTACTTATAAGTGTTTTTTTCCTTTTTATACCAAATTTAACCCACGAATACATTTACAAAATCTATGAACATGATTTACAGCACATTTTTTGTAACAAGCAGAATAATATACCGTACATTTTAATTACTGCCGAGACTACTTTCAGAGCTGCTATAAAAAAAAAAAATAAAAAAAAACCTATACAACAAATTAATCTTTTTAATCTCGCTCAAAACAGGAGAAACAAAGAAATGAAAAGACGAACAATGAAAAATACAAAGCTTGCAGTGTGGATTGATAATTTTAAGTAATTTTAAGCACACACTGCAGAGATTTTTTTTCTTCTTCTATTAAATCTTTCACCACATGGTTGTGCTGTTTATCACCAAACCGTACAGGATTGCAGAACGAATAAGGCAAATGAAATCAGGGAAACTCACCGGCTTGCTTGGCATCGTTAGGTTTGATGCAGCGCACGTACGACGGTTCCTTAGACATGAGGATTTCCATCAGCTTAGCCAGGCTGGTCTTAAACTGGGTAGCCGTCTAGGGAGAGAAGAAACGGAATGAAGGAAAGAAAGAGAGAATGAGAAGACTGAAGGACTGGAAGAACACACGTCCTAGTGTGCAGGTCCAGCCAGGCGGTGACAGTGTGGGAGAGGATGGCCATCAACAATGCATACAAACAGTTTAACCACATAATCATCAGCAGCAGCCCACTCTCTCTCAGCCAATGGCCTACTGCAGAGTGGGCGCACACACTCGCGCACAATGCAGAGTGTGACCCAAGAGTCAGGGCATTCCTCGCAGTGTGGGCACCGAGCAGAGATTCCCCTATCTATCACTCCATCATCTTTATTCAACGCTAATGCAATTAAACCTAATGCAAACAGGAAAGAAGATTCGTCCTCACCGTTTCTGGCCGCTTCTTATCCGTTAACTCTTCGCGGTCAAAACACTGATTGAGGATTTTGTTTTCTGACATGCACATCACCTGCGTCAAGCACAATCACAGAGTCAGACATCATCATATATTACAAAGTTAGATCAGCGAAAATGGAGCTACGACAATGTTTGTGAATTGTACTAGTCATACTTCTCTCCAGCCCAACACACACACACACACACACACACACACACACACACACACACACACAGACCTCTTTCAAATTTCTGAAAAGGAGATCATTGTTCTTGTCCAGAAAGCCTGGGAGAGAGAAAGAACACAAAGAGGTCAGTAAACATGTTGCTGAGCAGAGCAGAGCCTGAGTAGCAGCTCAAGACACAACTCATGACTCGGGTACTAGAGTCCTCTAGTTCGGTCTCCGTCCACTCCCTCACCGTTTACATTGTAGTTGACTTCTCCGGCGTAATGCAGCAGCCTGAACTCGTCTCTACCCATCACCTTCCGCGTCTTTCCGTCAGCCAGCTTATGACTGAGGTAGAAAACAAAGCAGGATCAGACAGTGTTTATAAACTACTACAATCTGATAACATACTGAATTAATAGTAATAATAATAATCCATCCGTCCATCCATCCATCCATCCAGGAACCTCTGTAGTCCAACTAGGGGCCGTGACCATAGTATTTATTCCCATTTTGTACGACCATGGTAGGACCACTGGTCAACTCTCGCACGCACATTCACACACTAGGAGCAATTTGGGAACACCAGTTAGCCTAATCTGCATGTCTTTGGACTGTTGGAGGAAACCGGAGAACGCAGAAGAAACCCACATAGCGAAGGGAGAACATGCAAACTCCATGCACACAGACCCGACGTGGGAATCGAACCCAGACCCTGGAGGTACAAGACGACTAAGCCACCGTACCGTGACGTCATAAGATAAATCTCTTAATGAGTTTTATAACCTAAATTTCTTGACATTATGCACTTGTACATCTATAGCATTTCTACATACAAGAATCTCAAAAAATCCTAACTGAAAGTCACGTGAAACACATTTACTCAAAAATATTATTATATATACGGTATACAGAAAAATAAGAGCAGTAAATAGATATTTTTGCAAAACGTTGTCATGAATTCACACTGAATGATGCTGATGTGTATATTGTGATGGTGTGTGACTGACGTTAAAAAGTGGGCATGGCCGCCTAATGTGCCCTCCAGCTTCTCTAGGAAAGTTAGATCAGTGGCATCTCCCGGCCTCAGACACTCCTCGTCCTACAGAGAGGGGTTAGGAAATGTAACATGTATTAGGCAAACAATCCTAATAGACACATTCATTGCAAAGAGCACATATATGGTACACTCAATGACCACTTTAATAGGAAAATCAGTTGATGTGGATCATATTAAACTGTCTAGTTTTCAGTTACTGAAATCCTAGGAGGTCAGCGTTTTATGAAATGGTCAAACCAGCCTACCAATTAATTAATCAATAAATCGACCAATCAATTTAACTGACATCAAATTTTTCCACCATGTGTATGTGTTTTGAGGTTGAACAGTATCTGCTTGATTTTATGCACTGCGCTGTGGCCACATGATTGGCTGATTGAAGAATTGCAGGAATGATCAGACATGTTTCTATTAAAGTGTCCAATGAGTGATTACAGAAAAAGATAGAGAGAGAGAGAGAGAGAGAGAGAGAGAGAGAGTGTGTGCTTGTGTATCAGAGAGGGAGAGAGAAACCTAAAAAAGGTTACAAAAAGTTAACCAAAAATAAAAGGCATGACTCTAAAAGAAGAGCCATGTTTAACCTGGACAACATGTAGCTTTTAAAAGCTCTTATTAGATATTTTAGTGAAAACCCTCACCAGGATAGAGATGATGCCTTTGAACTTCTCCTCCACAAGATCACAAATAATCTTGTTATTGAAATATTGCACAGGCTCCCACTGCGAAAAGAAAAGAAAAACGTCTCAGAACAGAACCGAATCTGCAGCAAATGACATTTAATGACTGTTTGTCCATGTTGGTGACTCAGTTATGAAAGCGAATATCTGTAGAATGTCAGGAATTCTAAATCAGCCCACTCTGTGTGTGTGGTCACAAGCAGGCTTTCTTAAATAGCAATGAATTTATCTTTTTGATGCTGTGTAAGGTCAACATCGTACAAGTATAGAAATGACACAGTGGACATGCTTCGTCACACGGCAGCTCGACAATGTGCCCTGTACATTCGGAACGAAACAGAAAGGCTCGGAAAAACTTACTGAGAAAACCCCTTCTCCTGTTCGAGCTTGAACTTAGGAGACCACAGTAGAAGTGTAAGACGAGTGTGTACAGTATGTGTATGTGTGCGCATGCTGTGCAAGTTTGGAGGGATGTCCCACCGTGATCCCCTCAGATTCATATTCCTCCTGTTCTGATTTCAGGGTTAGCTCAATGAAGAGCTGCTGCAGCTTCTCGTTACAGTAGTTGATGCAGAACTGCTCAAAACTGCAGAAGAAAAAACAAATAGACGAAAATTACTGCGCGACTGCTTCAGCTGCTTAATAAAAATGTTTGATAGATAAATGGACATATATTTTTTCAACTCAAATATTAAACTAAATACATCATGCATTAGACTGTACCACTGACTGTACCACCATTTTTGGAAAAAACCATACTGTTATTCTTCTTGGAAACTGTATTTTAAATTTTAGAAAAATATTAACAAATAAAATGTTTTTCTTTATTTATATCAAAGCTTAAAACCTTACTGGAATTTCTACATTAGCATTGAACATGTCAGATATACAAGAAATGACTATGCTAATTTATGCAAAATTTGCATCATCATAGCACATTTGTGGGTTTCTTCACAGGATACCAGGTCTACCAGGCATCTTTGTCTTTTATTTAATAATGATTTATTTTTCCAAATGGATTGAAGTGATTTCGAAGGAAGAGAAAATCTAGAGTCTGCTAGATGATCATGATTACCACCTAGTGAGCCATTCTTTCTCACTTTGAAAAGAACAACCCAACAGGTTCAATCCTATTTCACTAGGCAGTTACTGCGGTACAGTACCTTATAGATCTTATTGCAAACCAGGAAATCAGCACCGCATCGCAATGTTATTTTTATTTACCACATGCAAATTACATACCAGACGAAAGACAAACACTCAGTCATGCTGAGCAAAGTGCTCTGTACACTCACCTGTTTGTGTCTGCAATATATTTATAATGAATGATAAGTCTATTGTTCATACACAGTAAATAAAACTGAATGCACTAGGACTGGATAAATGCTCTCGGCGTGCACGCACACACACACACACCTGTTGTTCTGGAAGACCTCAAACCCATAGATATCCAACAGGCCGATGACAGATGTGTTCTTCCCGCTAAAGACGTCCTCCTATAAACAAAACAACAACAACAAGAGCCACTGATGAAATCCCAACTGTTACAAAACATCTTCAAATTTAGGAAAATGTAAGCCAGTTACATAAAATATCATCCAGATCATCATAACTGAATTGTGACATTTACGTCTAATGATCAATATATTTATTCACTAATAATCAATCAAATTTACCTATATATTGTTTCATTTCATGTATTGTTTTGTTGTACGCTTTACATTTCGGCTTCTGACCTGCTCAACTGACTCTAAACATATGAGACCCTGATAAGATTTAGATAAGAGTTTTAAACAGGACAATAGATAGGGCTTCTCTCTCAGTCTATCTTTAAATATTATATTTTCATTATATATTCAAAATATTTCTATTCAAATTAGGGGGGAAAAAACATCACAAAACATCCATTCCTGCCTTCTCTATTTAGTCTATAGTCCGATAAACTGACTTCAGCTGAGACTGCAACTAATTTACAATTTTTTTTTTAAATACATTCATCACCTATGACTTTTTTCTTCCACTGACACAAATGGACCTGTCATGCAGCAGTTCACTAGGCACTGGTCTAGTCAGTGGACCTTTGTCATTTTGATGATCCACCACAGGAGGGAGCCAAACACTATGATTTCAACTCTGGCCTGTGGCCCCAGTCTCACACTAACAAACAGATATATATAAAAAGTGTACCTTGAAGGCCAGAGAAGCGTTGATTTTGTTCACAAGCCAGGTAAACGTGCGTCCATAAATGGCTTTAGATAAAGCATCTCTTGCTGAGGAAGCCTGTTCCTGATTCAATGGACTCATCAGCTGTAGGATGGACATATAAAGAAAACATCAGGCTGGGTAACACAATCATTAAATATTTCACTAAAATTTGAGTTGCATGGTAGTACAATAATGTAGTGAGCAATGAGTATTGCACCTCTTCTCCTTTGGCAGAAATCTTCTTATGGGTCAGAGCGTCTCTGAGAATGCAGCTGTCCACACCTAATAACTGCAACATCAGAATAATAAAAGAAACACTTGAGTGAGCTTCTGGCGCACACACACACACACACACACACACACACACACACACACACACACACACACACACACATACACACATACACACATACACACATACACACATACACACACACACACGCGTGCAATCTAAATAAAAAGTTTATTAAAACCATATAAAATTCATTCAGAATGCATTACAAGTTTCGGGTGCTTTAATAGCCCTATTTAAAGCCTTAAGTGTAAAAGAGTCTTGAGAGCAAACAGTGTAATAGGGCTGGATTCTCACCCTGGCTAAATATTTAATCTGGGTGTCTACGGTAATGTAGGCACTTCCACCATCCTCACTTCCGTATTGAATATTTCCCAAATGAAGCACGCTGGCAATAATGTCCAAAAGCTCCTGCAAATAAAGAGTGAGAGAGAGAGAGAGAGAGAGCAGTCAAACAGGTATATAAAGCAAAACAGCACGACACTGTATATTTGAAGTCATGTTATTATCTTCCATCATACTGCACACATGTAAACACGCACTCTGGCTCAATACCACAAAGTAATTACACTCCTTTCTGAGAACATCACACTCATTATTATACTAATCCTTCCTATGTACAAACGTTGTGTTACGTAATATAGGAGCGGTCTCACCGCATTACTGACTGTACCTACTGTAAGTGTAAATAAATTCAAATTAAAAGGGAAATACTTTCAGTAAGGAGATGTTCATATAACACATTTTAATAGAAAGAGTTTTGGATGTCCAGCCTCAATAAAAGAATAAATAGTCCATTAATAAATGTAACCGTTGATGTAGTATTGGAGAAATAAAATGCATTGAAATGTTCTTTTATCTATGGAAATGATACATTTGCTATGCACCCGCACCATTGTTGAATATTTTTCTACAACAGCATACTCCGTCATGTTTTACTGCTTTATCAGGAATATCTTCGAATTTCTCTAAGAGTGGAATTATTTTCCTGACATTGTCACTTTTCCCATCACCATTGGACTGTCTTACCTCTACTTCATCATCAGTGAACCCAATGACGGTTAGAGCTTTTCTCACCACCTTCCAGTCACTGCGGTCATTAATGGAGCTCACTTTGGGACAGTTACCCTGTAATACAGACACATACAAGCATTTAAGCGTTTATAAATATTTATTGACTACTGGAGGTAAACACGGGTCATCGGGTGTGGCTGGTGTTGCCGGTTTTCCTTATGAAAAGATATTCATCGCGCACAGAACGACACCATATACTGTACAGGATTTACTATTTCTTTGTATGTGACTTTAAATATCACTAAATATAACACGCATGGAAAATAATCTATTTAAACGTTTTATTAAAGCAAAATTCCGGCATTTATTGAAAAATTGGATTTGCTGCTCGCTCTCCAGCTATGGACGTCTCTGATAATCATAACACACAGCATGTAACTAATGCTAGGATCAGATGTCTGCATGAGTGAAAGTGAAAAAGGTGTTTAATGTATTCAACTGCATAAAAAAACCCACAAATAACAGTAGCCCAACTCATGCTGATATAGATTTGTGGCTTATTGTATATTCAATATCATGTATAATGTACTGTATATACGTCACTGTATTCATTTTCAATGACTTTAATATTATAATAAATCTGGCGGCACGGTGGTGTAGTGGTTAGCACTGTCGCCTTCACACCTCCAGGGTCCAGGTTCGATTCCCGTCTCTGTGTGAGTAGAGTTTGCATGTCTTTGGACCATAGGAGAAAACATGAGGACCCCGAGGAAATCCACTAAGCACGGGGAGAACATGCCAACTCCACACAAGGCAGAACCCAAACCCTCAACCATCGAATATAAAAAAATATTCTACTTAAATGACTTTGATGTCAAAAGTATTTAGGGACCTGCAAAAACAGATTAACACAATGCATACACAAAGTCTGAACACTGAACACACTTGAACCCTTGAAGGCGGCACGTAAATGAAAAAGGCAGTCAGGACGCATCTGCGGTACGATTTGGTGTGTGTTTGTGTGCATTTCTCCTTGACAGACTCATCGACACACTCAGCAGAACCGAGGAAGTGAAGGGAGGGAGGATGACTGTTAACTTCCTGTATTAAACACCAGGGGAGTAGAGAAATATGAGGAGTGTGTGTGTGTGTGTGTGTGTGTGTGTGTGTGTGTGTGTGTGTGTGTGTGCGTGATGTGCTGATGCACGCTCTCAAACGTCCTGACCTTGACGAGGTACTGGTACTGCTGCGCGTTCCTCTCCAGGCCGAGTCTCCTGAGCAGATCCTCCTCGCCGCCCTCGAGGAGCTGATAGAAGATGTGGAAGTTTCTTTCTCCGTGGCTCTGGTACACCACACGAGATTTCTCCAGCAGGTAGTTAAGGATGTGACCCCCAACTGGAGCACCCTGCCAACGGGGAAAGCCAATGGGAATAACGGTGGGACGCTGACATGCACGCATACACAGCACAAACACATGTACAAGGGCATACACAAGGGCATACAGGTGCACAACCCCACCCAAGCAGTGTAAAAGGGAGGTGATACAGATGCACAAAGGTATGAAGGTTAACATCAGTGGTACAATGGTGCTCAAGCGTTATTCGATCTGGGTGACAAATAGCAGCATAGCCACAAGCCTTGATTACAACTGAACACACCCCTCGGTGAGAAATATTACCTTGAAGTCAAACTGGATGTCCATGTATTTCCCGAAGCGGCTTGAATTGTCATTGCGCAAAGTTTTTGCATTTCCAAAGGCCTGAAAAAGAGACAGTAAAACACTATTAACATTAGCATCCTACGCTACATAAAGAGAATGATGTATACAGTATATAATCCAAGGCTAATAAATGGTTTCTAAAAAAAAATGTATTTAACAAAAAATATACTGGATGTTTAAGTCAAACTGGGACTTCTAACTGTGCAGAATAAAAGAACAGTTACAAAAGTTAAAAAAAAAAAAAAAAAACTTTATTTCTCTATATAAATGTTTGACTACTGCTTGATTCCATCAAGGTAAAAAGTTCTCTCTATACACTGGAACCATGTTCAAGTGTCTGCTTCATGTCTGAAACACCGGCCTCCCAGGAACTCCTTTAATGGCTGGCTTTCACTGGGATTTAATGTGCAAGTGGTGCAATATGAAGGCAATATGAGGTTGTGCATTTTTCTACAAAAAACAGAACACCCTTGATAATCAAACCAGTCCACACATTTATGGTATTCTTTAAAAAGTTAGCATTTTTCTAATGCTTTACTGCAGCTAAGAGTTTCATCACCATGCTTCATTCATGAGAAACTTCATTACAAGTCCCAAAAGACAAAAAACAAGAAGGTATAACATAAGGGATCACATCAACTAACTTGCCTCGCAAAAGTTTTTTGAAACTTTGAAAAAATCATTAGTACATCTCAAAATTCAACAGATGGCGCTGTAAATTTTTTAACACGCACTTATGAGTGAGCGATTAAATCCCATGCAAACGAAGTCGCAGGCACAGCTAGTAATAAACTAAAACTCATATGCAGGATAATTAATGCGACAGAAAAACTGTGCTTGCTTTTTCAGACACTAATAACAAAAACGTATATAAATAATAATACAAAATAATAATAAAACATGTATTATACACTGTATTTCTGTTTTTTTTTTTTATAGCAGAAGTGGTAAAATATGATGCAAGTATTTTTTAGCCAGAATTCAGCCAAAGCTGTAACTAACGTTCGATTAAAACACCTGCATGCTTAGATCAAAGAGTAGCCGCAACCTTTAATACACATCAGCAAAGCATTATAAATACATGAGAGTAACCGCACTGCTTTTGTTACACATCTCGCATCCTGCAAGCTACTTTTAAAAGCGCAACCTCATTACACAGTACTTACGCAAATAACTAAAAAAAAAGATTTACCTATGTCTGACCCATGACCCATATTAGACTATGAATATGACAATATTCTTCAAACAAAAAACAAACGGTTTACACAATTAGGATCGCTGTTTGTCACCATAATAGTAAATTACCATTAGGGTAAAAATAAATAAATAAATAAATATATATATATATATATTTTTTTTTTTACAGTACAGAAATTAAATTATATCTGTACTGTATGTTCCTAGGCCATATTAAAACAAATACCACTCTTGGCAGGATGTGGGTTCGTACCTCCAGGACAGGGTTGGACTGCAGGAGGCGGTCTTTCACGGCCTGCACTTGTTCACTGGCAGGACAGGTGATGGCGTAGTACTGCAGGACTTTCTTAGAGGCTTCTGTCTTCCCAGCACCGCTCTCTCCCGAGATCAGGATACACTGGTCCCGTCTCTCCGTCCGCATAGAGCGATAGGCATTATCAGATACGGCATATCTACACCATGAAGACACAGCATAATAGATTAATTATTAATATGTGCGTTATAACAACGTAAACCACAGCACTGATGAAATCTCAAATCTGATTCGTCAGAACTCACTCATTAGCTAAACCGCGATCATGTATACAGGATCTTAGTGGAGACTTGGGGCACAAGGTACACACTACAGGTAATTTGTGAATGCCAAGCCAAGTCCCCTAATCTGCATGTATTTGGACTGTGGGAGGAAATGCAGCCAAGTACCTAAAGGAAACCCACCAAGCACATGGAGAACATGTGAACTTCACACACACAGACCCAGGGTGGGAATCGAACCCTGACCCTGGTGGTGCAAGGCAACAGTGTTAACCACTTCACCACCGCGCCGCCAGAACTCTGACAATAAAGATGAATATAATTATTTTGTATTAGTGAAAGGAGTCTCCAGTGTCAGCACTGTGCAGCATTCAGAGGTACAGCTGTTCAATCAAGTCATGATTGTTTTGTGGTCCGTGGTTTATTATTTACATGACAAGTTTTATCACCACTTCAAGTGAGAGAAGACGATTCTGTTTTTTGACTCAGTAACCAGTGTTGGGTGTAACGCGTTACAAAGTAATCCATTAGTGTATGTGTGTGTGTGTGTGAGAGAAGGAGAAAGGTCGTCCTACAAGCCCCCGGTAACCCGCCCCCCTATGTTATTCCTGCTGTTATATCCCTCCCTATCTCACCGATGCGGTTTGACTATGCGAGGACCGACGTGCGGAAAGATGGAAACCTAATCACAGCGCCGAAACTCGCAGTGAATCAGGATGAACTGAACTTACTGCCACCGCGCGAAACCGCGTAGGTGAGATAGGGGTATTAGTAGTTAACAGATTATTGGCCAAACTTCGCTGAGTGATGATGGTAGAAAAATTATAAAGGTCTTGACTAAAACAACATGCATGAGGAAGCACAAAGGAGGTTTGATTTTCTGCTATGGAAAAGTACTCGAACTAGTTACTTTTATCAGAAAGTAGCGCTGTAATGTAACTGATTACTTTTTGAAGATATTAATTTTGTAATGTAATTAGTAACGTCTTCCAACACTGTCTGTAATGCAGGTGGTAACTGCGAATAACTTTTATTTTCACTGTAAATTGATAAAAAGTAGAATAGTTCCTTAAAGAATAAAATTGTTAATGTTAGCAAAATATTGTGGTAGAAGAGGAATAAAACACTTATTGCTGTTATTGTAAAAAAATGAATAAATAAAAAAAACTTTAAACGTAATACGTTACACCACCTCGCTGTTGATTTTTTCATGACGGTGAACTCGCATGTCATCTTTATTTCACAACTGTGAATAACAATAGGACGAATGTAGTGACTGTTACAGTCCAATTTTCTCCCTAATTTCCCAAAGCCAATTCCCACCCAACAGGCAGCTCTCACCTCCATCATATGACCGATACCGAGCAGGGAAATGACCGCATCCTGCTCATGCAACATCAGGGGTGACGTAAGACACTTAAGCACTGCCCTGCTCTACCCTGCCTATCTGAGAGCATGTATGATCTCACAGACGCCACTAGAGGGAGAAATGTGTGCCACCCCTCGCTCCCTCCCTCCCCGAAAGATTTTGCTCTCCGTGACGGACAGCTGTGGCGTTATCCGGATTCGATAGGTGACTGCTGTTTGTGTTTCGCCGCTCAGGAGCCCAACGGGAAATGTGTATTATTAGTTGTTTCATAAGGACAAAAATGGCTCTAATGCAAGTCAGTTTTTTTAGCCCGCCTTGCACCACCACTGAGACAAACACTTCCAGTGCTTACATGACCCCGCGATGAGGGTGTAAGTAGAGTCCCGTTACAGCACCGAACAGGAATCTCGCTCATACATCATATCTGCCCTCTTACTTGATCTCTGCTCACTCCCTCGAAAATAGAAGTCTCAACGGGAACGTGTAACGTCTTAGCAACTGCCATGCGGCCTGGACGAACGCATTAGTGCTGACGGGTCAGTCAGAGGGAGCTTATGGAAAATGTTGAAAGGGATGTATTTGAGCTGCACAATATATCATCTGGTTACTTCTGCTACAGTAATGATGTTTGCAAATAGTGAGAGTGCAATATGAAAATGAACACATGTTCTGTGAGCTCTTGGATTCCAAAGGAGACAGATCTGAAATGACCCGAAAAGAACTTAACTGGGATTTTTACAGTACTAGTTAATTTACTCAACGTATACGACTATTATACAGTATTTAATTCATCTAATATACAGTATTTGTTGGTGTAAAATATTAGAATTATGACAAGAAAATAACCAATTAAACATTGCATTTCAAGTTTTCACCCAGCTGGATGAGTACAGGACTTGACAGAACAATTTTTGTCTGCAATTACAGCTTCTGGGATTTGCCTCCATCAGCTTTGCACATCTGGATCTCGCTCATTCTTCTTTGCAAAATGAAAAACTCCTGCTCTGTCGGATTGAAGGCTTTATAATTTTGGGGATATTTCGTGTAGATTCAGAACACATAATCCCAATTATATCCATTTCATTTCCAGGTTCTAATACTCCAAAAGTTAAGGAGTGAATACTAATAACAATGCAGTGTAGGGTGATACTGGATGGAATAATAACTCACATGTGAGGGGAGACTTCATAGAAGTTAACGCCCCTGTACCGCTCCATGTGCTGCTTGGTGTAGATCTCCAGATCTTTATAGGGATTCACTGACACCAACACTGAACCAATGTAGGTCTGTTTAAAAAAACAGAATGAGAATGCTTTTATTTTGCAGAATGAGACAAAAAAAAGAAGAAGAAAAAGAAGATATTCTTACGTAGATGAGGTTCTCCTTGAAGCGCTTGCGCAGGTTGTCAATAAAGGCCACCTCGCTTGTGTAGTTCTCCAGAAGGACAAAGTCCTGCACTCCCACCCGATCCCTGGCTGTCAGGGCGCTCTCCATCATCGCACGCACACCGTCACTGCCCACCGCCTGACAGAGAGAGACGGAGAGACGAGCAGATAAGATATACAGTACTTTGCATCACCACTAGAGCTCAGGGATGGGGGAAAAAAAACTAAACAATTTTAAATGTAAAACATGTGCATAAGCTGTGTGTCTGATTAAGATTCATAATCTGCTTTACAGTTATTCTCCCTTTTCAATATTTTTTCTTCCATAACTGCTTCACTGCTCCTGGCGATGACCGTAGCCGATGCAGAGACACTTCATCTGACATCAGTCCATTGCGAAACATGACATCATGGCATGTGGGAAGAGTTCACTCTTAATTCATGCAAAACAACTTCTAAGGATCAGTGGGAAAAGACTTGGTGCTGGTGGGGGCGTGGCCAAGTGTGGTGGGAAAGGATTCACATCTGATTAGAATGTGGATAATTATTGTGCGTTGCTGTGAGTCAGGTTTCTCTTTCCGATTCACCTGAACAAACCTTTTTCAGTGACATTCACACACAAACCCACGCGCCTTATTGCATTTATATTTAGGCATTCGGCAGACGCTCTTATCCAGAATGACTTTCAAGTTTCCGTCACTGGATAGATACTTACACTGGGTTACTAGGTTACTAAATAAATCTTATCAGCGATCATATCTTATTGCCGGCTTTTGATCTCTGCACACGCTTTCTCTCTCTCTCTCTCATACGCGCACACCCCCCCCCGCCATGTGACCACGCCTCTTCATCACAGATTTAATCTCACTGTTCGAAACAGTGCAACTTAACTCCTACAACTTCCATCTGACAGCTTTAAAGTTTAATTATTATTTATTGCTGCTGTTTTCTTAATGTTTTTAAGCATTCATCTTTATTACTTTGCTTGTTGGTTCCCACATGCACAAATAGGAGCTACCGAGTATCTGCTGTAAAGATTTTTGCAATCCGATTCACTGTTTAAATAATTGATAGATTAGTCGATTATCAAAATGGGCGTTAGTTGCAGCCCAATCCGCATGTATGCAAATATGAGATGGAGAGGACGCCACGACTGAATAAATGAATCGGGTCATTTAAGCATGCATGCTCTTACAATCACTGCCTTGGAAAGAAAAGTAAAACGAGTCTTGTTGATCTAAAAAAGGGCATCATTTCCAGTAAACATGACACAACCAAATTCCACCTAAACAAGTAAAGATAAATAAGGCGGCTAGACGGTAGTTTTACTTACATCCGTGATAGATTCAAGATTTTCAACCGCACGTGTGCTTTCCGAAATAGTGGAGTGGGCCTTAAGCGGCGTATTCTTCATGTGACCCAAATCCATGATTTCAAGTTCAATATTCGCTTGATGCGGCAACGGCTAACAGGCAAGTCGACAAACCTCTCTCCTGACGATCAACCAAAAGAAGCATATGTTGTGCGAAAAGAAGCGAAGCTTCACTATCCTGCTTATTTCTGATCATGGATACTTGAGAGACTCTGATGCGAGAGCTGTAACTGAGAGTCATATGCACACTCACAGGCACACACACACCGATGAACAAATGTGCGATTATGTGCTGAAACACACACAAACACATTGTGTGAATACACCAGCTGCCAGTACTGTTGTTTTGCTATTGACACAGCAGCACCCATCCCCGAGAGAGAGAGAGACAGAGAGAGACAGAGAGAGAGAGAGAGAGAGAGAGAGAGAGAGAGAGAGAAAGTGTACACCTGAGAGAGCATATTAATTAAGGAGCATTGAAGCAGATGCTGCTACAGCAGTAAAGGGAGAAAACAGACGAGGAAAGAGTAAGCAGAAAGAAAACCAGTAGAAGAGAAGCTGAAACAGTAAACAAATGTTTTGCTAGGAAGTGACTTCACTCCCGGTCCCGTCATCTCACCGGCTGTGCTAAGAACGCCCTCTGTTTAGCGGCGGAGTCAGGGTCCCTGTGTCTCACTCCGTCTTTCACTAACTTCGTTAGTCTTGTCTCGCAGTGTTGTTTTTGCTTCCAATCGCAGCCATGGAACAAGATCGCAATGTCAATACGTCTATATCAATAACCTATGATCTCACTCTCTAAACAAACCCCATCGTGTGATTTGCTCATGTCCATACCACAGTTAAATCATCTGGGTGTGTCCTCCAGTGGCTAGGTGATCGCTCATACTAGAGAAACACCTGGCCTTGTAATATTAATATTAAGTATAAAGCTTTCTGCACACACTGTAAATCCCAGAGATGTGCAAGTAGTGAAATGGACCCATGAGATTTAGTCAGGTCACATGCATGCTGTTCTGCTCCAGAGCATCCTTTGCTACATATGGGTCTCTGCTCCAGCTCACATCCGGCAGCTGTCTCAATGCAAAGATGTTCCCAAGCCTGGCCTCTGGGACACTCTGAGACTGTCCACAATCAGCTGGCATCCTGTCTGTTCATTAGGGCTGGATCTCGTTATAAATTTTTTAGAAACGAAGGCCTTGTTCTCTGATTTTTGCCATATCTAGATTGTAGTCAGATTGGCTTCATGAATCTGAATACTACAATAAACTCGCACTGAATCCGATTTTTGCAAATCTGTTTTGAGCCACATCCAGAGGTGGTTTGAAATCAGATTCAAATTGCATTGCTAAAGATGGATGCTCTACCCACTCGAATCGGATGTCACCCTGTCCGTTACATCACTCGCAAGACAATGTGGTTCAATCAACGTTCAAGTCATGTGGTACGGACATAGAAGTCCTAAAGATCAGATTTGTCTGCAGTCTGAACATCGCATGAATGGCTTAAACCTGTCCCAACACGACAATGTCCCTGTGCACAAAGTGAGACACAAAGACATTTTGCTAAGATTGAAGAGGTAGAACTTAAGTTTCCTGCACAAAGAACTGACCTCACCCCAAGTGGATGCTTTCGCAGTCGTAAGCAAATGAAGTTGCTAAAACATTTATTCCCATTTCTTTAATTTAATCTACAGCATTTAACTTGACATGAAGAAATGAGTGGCTAAAGACATTTGCACAGT
>JAAGKR010003300.1:27108-76766 GCA_011419295.1 Clarias macrocephalus
AAGAAAAGTAAAACGAGTCTTGTTGATCTAAAAAAGGGCATCATTTCCAGTAAACATGACACAACCAAATTCCACCTAAACAAGTAAAGATAAATAAGGCGGCTAGACGGTAGTTTTACTTACATCCGTGATAGATTCAAGATTTTCAACCGCACGTGTGCTTTCCGAAATAGTGGAGTGGGCCTTAAGCGGCGTATTCTTCATGTGACCCAAATCCATGATTTCAAGTTCAATATTCGCTTGATGCGGCAACGGCTAACAGGCAAGTCGACAAACCTCTCTCCTGACGATCAACCAAAAGAAGCATATGTTGTGCGAAAAGAAGCGAAGCTTCACTATCCTGCTTATTTCTGATCATGGATACTTGAGAGACTCTGATGCGAGAGCTGTAACTGAGAGTCATATGCACACTCACAGGCACACACACACCGATGAACAAATGTGCGATTATGTGCTGAAACACACACAAACACATTGTGTGAATACACCAGCTGCCAGTACTGTTGTTTTGCTATTGACACAGCAGCACCCGTCCCCGAGAGAGAGAGAGACAGAGAGAGACAGAGAGAGAGAGAGAGAGAGAAAGTGTACACCTGAGAGAGCATATTAATTAAGGAGCATTGAAGCAGATGCTGCTACAGCAGTAAAGGGAGAAAACAGACGAGGAAAGAGTGAGCAGAAAGAAAACCAGTAGAAGAGAAGCTGAAACAGTAAACAAATGTTTTGCTAGGAAGTGACTTCACTCCCGGTCCCGTCATCTCACCGGCTGTGCTAAGAACGCCCTCTGTTCAGCGGCGGAGTCAGGGTCCCTGTGTCTCACTCCGTCTTTCACTAACTTCGTCAGTCTTGTCTCGCAGTGTTGTTTTTGCTTCCAATCGCAGCCATGGAACAAGATAGCAATGTCAATACGTCTATATCAATAACCTATGATCTCACTCTCTAAACAAACCCCATCGTGTGATTTGCTCATGTCCATACCACAGTTAAATCATCTGGGTGTGTCCTCCAGTGGCTAGGTGATCGCTCATACTAGAGAAACACCTGGCCTTGTAATATTAATATTAAGTATAAAGCTTTCTGCACACACTGTAAATCCCAGAGATGTGCAAGTAGTGAAATGGACCCATGAGATTTAGTCAGGTCACATGCATGCTGTTCTGCTCCAGAGCATCCTTTGCTACATATGGGTCTCTGCTCCAGCTCACATCCGGCAGCTGTCTCAATGCAAAGATGTTCCCAAGCCTGGCCTCTGGGACACTCTGAGACTGTCCACAATCAGCTGGATCAGATTTGTCTGCAGTCTGAACATCGCATGAATGGCTTAAACCTGTCCCAACACGACAATGTCCCTGTGCACAAAGTGAGACACAAAGACATTTTGCTAAGATTGAAGAGGTAGAACTTAAGTTTCCTGCACAAAGAACTGACCTCACCCCAAGTGGATGCTTTCGCAGTCGTAAGCAAATAAGAGGGGAAATGAAGTTGCTAAAACATTTATTCCCATTTCTTTAATTTAATCTACAGCATTTAACTTGACATGAAGAAATGAGTGGCTAAAGACATTTGCACAGTTCTAGACATTAACCTGATAATGTTAATTATGATATTATGGAACTTAACGCTGACATGGAACCCTGGATGTTAAAAAAAAAAAAAAAAATAAAAAAATAAAAAAAAAGGTGTTGGGTATCCGGTGATCTAATCTTTGACAAATGCTATGCGTGCATTTCTTTTTGAAAGGTATGTGTATCGTAGCTGCAAGACACAATTGCGCAAATTGATTCCTTTTCGGCCTGAAACTGTGTTTTATTTATTCTGGTGAAACAAGAATCTAAAAAATGCATGTACTGTAGGAGTTCCCTTCTACACATGCGAACTTTATTTTTCATTGCGAATTTGCGCCAGAGTCGCTGATGTCTGAGCCAACAGAAAAATCGAAGTCATAAAAAGCTTTGTTTTAGGATTAATTAAAGATTATCGGAGTGAAATGACCTTAGGCGGTGGGACAACGCACACACCCTCCCTCCCCCTGCCATGCTGCTGCTGCTGATTTGTCCGTCCACCTCCCTGCAGTTGCTCACTGGGGCAGAGGGGAGTAGAATTTCACATAGCACTCCGGGGAGCACTATGATGAGTGTGTGTAAGCATATGTGTATGCTGGAGGAAGCGGAGACCTCAGGTCCTCGTGGACGGGTCACGGCTCACACGGCTTGTTAGAGCCTGTTATCGCGCCAACTTTTTTGACAGATGTCCTCTGGTGGCTAAAAAGGAAAACACTTCGTTACGGCCATAAAACCTTGGAACTCGGCCAGAACATGATGGACAATTCCCTAACAAGACACCGAACGTCCCTGGTCTCATGTCCATTTCTTTCTTCGTTCTTTGTGAGATCGCTCCATTACTGCATTGTTCTTAGAGGAATCGTGTTTTGCTTTCCTGCTCCCGCCCCATACCTCCTTCCCCGTCAGCGCAAATCGTCCGAGTCGCTTTGCTATTCGGATGCTTTTTCCAAAATCAAGCATAAGGAAAAAGGAACAAAAAAATAAATTAATAAAAGTGATGACGGACACAAACAGGCAGGAGGGAAAATGCCTCATTCTTAACCAGGTTTTTTCCCCCCCTTCAACTCTCGCCCGCACGTATTTCATCAGGTCTGTTGCAATCCTACGGAGCCAAAAACTACAATGTCTTAAAAACAACAACAGTGCAGTACTTCTCACACAATGATTGCTCTTTATCTGACCTTCCTGGAGTTTTCCCTCTGCAGGCTGGAAAGCGCTTATGAAAAGAAAAAGAAAGAAAAAAAAAAGTCTAAACAATTGTCGCCTCACATACAGTACAGAGAGATGAGAAGAAATCTGCAAAGTCACAACTATGTCCATTGCTTCTTGCATTACGAAGACATCAAGAAAAAACATGGAAATAAATCACAAAAAAAGAAGCATGAGCCAGCTTTTAGCCATCTTCATACTGTTCCATTAAAAAGAAATACTTAAAATACGCTAATCATGCGGTTTTGAATTTTTCCTGTATATTATTAATAACTCATAGTGAGCAAAAAGTGCTGATAGCAACAAGAGGTCGAGAGGTCACATTCCTGTCAGGCTTTAGGAGATACGCAGCGCATCAGTAAATCAGTGCAGTCTCGTACATGATCTTATCTCCGCTTAAGGCAAGACAGCGCATTTTTGTAAACTGAATCCGGCTCACTCATTATTCCACTCTTCCCTCATCCACCATCTACACATCACTGAACTGGGGGTAATTACTGCTTACTAAAAGCACAGCACGACTCTCAAAGACTCTGATGAGTATCTGATGAGTTGGTGTGCCCCTTAGGCTGTTCACATTCTACTGCTGATTTCTTCAAGTTTCATGGGAAACTGCAGAGACCTTGCTTTTCAGGTCACCGCAGAAGGCTGGAGGAGACCGGGTTTCGGCTCGACGCTCTTCCCTGAAGCGGAAGTTCCACAGCGTCTCATTAACTTCACAGTTTAGCTCTACATAGACTTTTGCCCTGGCTGTGTGATGAAACAGTGAGTCCTGCGCTGCACACCCAGCTGGTGAGTGTCAGGCTAAAAGGAAAAGTTGTCGGACAGGTGTGACGTGCCGCGCCTCGGCAATTGAAAGTACTCACAACTCACACCCACACGCACGTACACAAAAAATCTAACAAAACTCTCATATTTTAAAATTTGCTACATTGCAAAATAATTTTATTACATTTAATATCCTGATCTCACACTGATTGATTCACTTTCACAAATGGCTGCTTATTTCAATCTACTTAAATCATGGCATGTAAAAAAAAAAAATAATAAAAAAAAACAGCATGTTGGGACAAAGCTTACGCAGAACAGTGCATAATCTCTCAAAAACATTCAGCTCTTTATACTATATAATACAAAATCCGAACAGAGAAAAGCTGTCTGTTCTGAAGACTTTCTTTTCTCAACACTTTACCGCTCTGCCTGCGAAAAAGTGCCGAAACTGACGACTCCTTTCACCCACACCTCTTCTTACAGAAAATGTCATCATTTTAATATGTTTATGCAAAATTTTCACCATTTTAAACACTGTGTAAGCTGTTACTATAGAAACAGTAACATGTGCATTAATATGAACCTGAGGTTAGAACTACAATTAGCACTACTGTTAGAAAAAACTAAATCAACACCTTTTGACCAATCAGAATGGAGAGCTCACAGGTGCTGTGGTATAAACACAGTTGTGTCTTACCCCACAACACTGACCCTGGCCTTCAGGAAGTAGATACGGACTGGTTTTGGATGAACATTTATATGATAGAAAGAAGAAAAAAAAATTGAATCGGTGGCACGATGGCTTAGTGGTTAGCACTGTTGCCTTGAACCTCCAGGGTTTGGGTTCGATTCCCGCCTGGGTTTCGATTCCTGCATGTTCTCCGTGTGGTTGATGGGTTTCCTGCGGTTTCCTCCCATAGTCCAAAAGACATCCATGTGAGGCTAATTGGATTGGCACCCATCCAGGGCATACCCCTCCGCGTGCCCCAAGTATCCTGGGATATGCTCCAGGCCCCCCACGACCCAGTATACAGGATGAAGTGGTACTTTACTTTTGAAAAGTGTAATAACACAGAGCCAACAATTCTGTAACCTTTAGTGATAACAACAGGAAGGTATGAAATAGTAATTACAAACTATTGAGACACATGCTCTCTGCTTGTTCTCCTCTCTTTTTGAACATGCAAATCCTTACCATTACCATCTTTACTCACTACTGCCATCTAGTGGATAGGTGAACAATAAACCTACTTTACTACAAAAAGAATACTAGGTGCAGTGATTGAGACTAGAGAGAGGAAAGGGGGGGGGGGGAGCACACACACCTCCCCGCACAAGCACACGCACACACCTCTGCTCAAGCGCACACACAAACACACACCCGCATGAGCGCACACACACATACAAACACAAAATAATAGATGCTTTAGTGAAAGACCATGGGCTCAGTTGTGATCACGTTACTTTCGGTGTCAAAACAAGAAGCGCATGCGTGCCACATTATACTCTATGATATTTGATACTTGTAAATCAAGACACGCTCGATTATCAAGACAAGAATAATTTAAAATTTTTGCTCGTCCTGCGGAACACAGCAAACTGGATTACTCGCAATCTGAGGTTCCACTGTACAGACGATGTACAAGTGACTGAGGTCGATTAACTGCTGTTAAGAATTTAACCAATTCATGTAGTGGTAACCTTGACAACCCAGCTTAGCTAAATTTATCCTCACTAGCCAGGCTCCTTACGATTAATTGTTTTACGTTCCCAAGCATTTCACGTGCACAGCCGATGTGAGTGCACGAAGGGGCAGGGGTGTTCACTCACAGATCTGTGCGTTCGAGAGCGTGAAAAAGAGAGAGGGTCTAAGCAAATCTATACGATTTTACTCAAGAGCAAATGGTCTCTGTCAGTGCTGAAACTGCGTTGAGTCACCAGAATGGAACTGAGATTGTGCTGCTAGAATTACAAATGGGAGAAATGTGCACCTGGTTATCATTATCCATTAATGATTAATTGATTATTGATTGCCAAACTTCGCAAACCTGTTAAAAATGTGCACCCCTAAACGGAATGTAAAATTAAGCCAGCTCTTGGCAGTGAAATCACTGTGGTGATTGAGCAGATGCATTTTAAGCCAACCTGCTAGACAATGCTCGGTATTCACGACAAGCTTAAGCTCCCGCTGACGCTTGCCAGAGTGAGATGAAGAACAAACGTTAATGCAGTGCAGACTGTTCTTCTGTGCCTTCTCATTTGTCTTTCAGTCGAATTCAATGTTTTTTTTTTCTTTTAAATGCAACACTTCAGGAAAGTCTACAGCATGCCTGTGTCATCAGTGATACAACATGTACATCCGAGATAAGAATCAAGGTGTGTGACAATACGCTGACCTCATACTGGAATCTCAGTTGAAACTACACACAGGGGCATCACTATAAACCGGATAAAACAGCTTCATTCATCTCGCACAGCAATACACACCTCGTTCAAATGCAGGTGTACCATCGTGCAGAAATGCCAATAATAATAATAATTACTGATAATACTCAGGGCTGCAAAACCTTATTATAGCACAAGTTGACACGCTGCAGTAACTTTTTAAACACTTGAGTGCATTCATGTTCCACATTTTTATTATTTTAATATATCTAAGATTCAAATTCATATACTTGTGTATTTCTGAAGAGAGATCATTAATCCTGCATAAAATGATTGGGTTTAATTTATCACCAGGCAGATCCATTTCACCAGCATTCCTAACTTAACAAAAGACAAACATCTTTTTTTCAGCATGCTACCCTTGCTTTTCAATACTCTTTGCCCCTGTCAACAAACTTTCGTATTCCCACATTAAAAAAATGTTAATAAAGCAAAACCGCGAGGATGCTTTAAGAGCTCGAAATGAAGCGTCGACAGAGTGGGCAAAAGTATGCGGATGTGCATCGTCATGCAAGATCACGACGCCCTTGGATAGCGGTCCTCTGCGTTTAATCTAAAGTTATCAAAACATCACCTTCCTTAGGGGATTGATCAAAATTTTGTTTGCAGATATCCAAACTCCTCTGTTCATGCTCTTTCGCGAGTTATTTCGACAAAAAAGAAAAAAAAAAAACACCAATCACTGCTCGTTGCTCATCTTTCTTGCAAAACACAAGTCACTGCAGCTACAAATGAACCGATATAACACCTTTGGAAACCTCTGATAATCATGTTAGCCATCAGGCAAAATAACTCTTAAGAAGAAGGGTCGCAGTGTGTGGAAGGGGGCATAACCAGCTACTTCGGCCGTTCAGCGCTTGTCTAAAGGTGCGTCTGATCCCGCCTCGATGATTGGGTAAGGTCTATGAGACTGTGAATCAGCACCTGCCAGCCGTATAGTTGGACTCGACTCATTTGAAAGCTACTTTGGATAAGAGTGTCCATCCAGTGTGTAGATGTAAATGCTGTACCATGACCTGAAGCAGCAAGATGACACAGACAGGAAGAAAATGCACAGCGTGGAACAGCAGGGGGTTTCATGATCACATCACGGTTTTTCCTTTTTCTTTACTCTCTCCATTCAAACTCACTCAGACAATTCTCCAGAGAGACCTTGCTTGTATATTGTGATGGTGTACATGGCGAGAGAGAGACACACACCCACACACAAAAGGGTATTCAGGTCGATAAAAAAAAAAAAAGACAGATTTGGAGATAGTGACTAGAAGTAACTGGAAACTTTAAAAGAACGGCTTTTAGGTTAAGAAGTTCACTCCATGACACAACATCTGTGGAACGAATCAACGTAATCAAAGTGTACACAATGTGTTCATCATTCAATAGAGACAAGATGCTACAAATAAAAAAAGGATTATGCCAAACCTACTGTCCCTGTCCCAGTCCAGGACATTTTATCATGATTTGAGGCGTCAGGTTTTCAAAAGTTTTTCACCGAACATCGTTCTTACCAGAGCTCGATACTTCATCTTTCCTTCTTCTTTTCCACTGTATTTTCCTCTATGCTGGTTTTTTCAAAACGAATCTCCACTTCAGGAATATCACGCAAAACTTCGTCATAGCAACCCTTCAGCTGCTCGTGTATTTCTCCTGGTATTCCTTTGCTCTTTTTTTCTCCCTTATACCCGATCTCTCTCTTTCGCTCCAGAGCGGCGCGAGTTCCTATGAAAAGTGACCCACTCCCCCTCTTCGCCTCCCTCTCTCCCACCCTCTTAAACACACTCGTGCTGAGCTCTCCTACTGCGTTACACTCAAAGACAGGTCAGAGCTCTGACACACCGAGGCAGGAGACTCAGACGTGGCCCGGACTGCCTGTGACAAGGCGGGGGAGGGGGGGGACCGGGGGAATGTACACGTATAGCAAAAGAAAAGGAATTCGAAGAAAAGGCTGCCTTCAGCACTAAGTGCATTAAATATATTCAGAGATTATGCCAAATGTCCCACCTCCTTCCTTCTTTCGTTTCGACTGTACATCCCTGTGCTTCTGTCAGCACAGGTTTTGCTAGCAGAAGCACATTTACCGCAGTCTTAGCAAAGATTTAGGGCTGATTAAAGCACCGTTTAGAGATAATGCCAAAAGCGCATTTAACCACAATTGACTCATTTATCCTTCAACGGCTCCTTCAACCAGCACTCCAAACCACCATACGCTGGCAAGTTCTGCTCTTCCAAACCCCGATCCATCTCACGATATACTGGCCAAAAAAATATATAAAAAATGCAATGTTAAAAGAATTCAGCATTTATTCATTTATAAGTGTGTTGCACGCAAACACTCTCTGCAGATAGAGAGGGTGTGTCACTTTGTGTAATAACTTGACACAACCGTCACTGGATTTAAGGTTAGTGCTGCTTTAATCTACGGTCTGTGCTGAAAAAGATATGGGCCTCGACTTTGCTTCTTCGAGGTGTTCCGTGTATGATCACTAGGGGTGCTGTTGCGCTTGTTTCTACAAAAGAACAAACTACTGTAAACACTTAGTTTAATTTCAAATCTTCAGAAGACAACAGGATGTTTAAATACAAATGATGGCCCCGACCCTATCCGTTTTAAAGTAATGCAATCATAATAATCAGTTATTCTTCACATTTACATTACATCTACCGCATTGTAGCAGACACGCCCAACCATAGGTACTTACACTTTTATTTTATTATGCAGTATCTGAGCGGTTGAGGTGTATGGGGGCAACTTGGTAGTGCTGGGGTTTGAACCTGGACCTTTCGATCAATAGTCCAACGCATTGACCCCAGAGCCCTAAACATTGGACGCGAAATGTCTGGGAGCTGAGTGAGATCCGTTTTATGGTACAGTTTAATAAAGACTGATGATTTACAGCTTTAGTCATAAAACGCAAGATGTGTGTAATAAACTGCATACAAAGAGGATATAAAGTGAATAAGACGCAGACCAAACATATGTGAACGAAACAAAATCGCCATTATTTTTAAGTATCTCCTGTGCAATGTAAATCACAAAGCAATCAAAGTCTATTTTGTGGAGACAAAATAAAACACAATAAAAGAGTGCATGGTTTTATGGTTTTGTGGATTTGGGGGGGGGGGGCACTCTTGTTTCTCCTTTACTACTCTTATAAAGACACAATTTGGTTTTAACAAATTTCACGAGCTACTCCGATTTATTTGTCTATTATACAGTCACAATCATTATCCCCACACCTACATCCTTATCGTAACCTCAGGAACCCATCCCCCACCACACACACTGCTTTTACTATATTGAATAACGTCATCTAAATGGAATGCTCACTCTCACCTGTAAACCTAATCCTGTTTTAACCTCCGTAACCAAAGGGAAATATTTTGGCTACTACAGGTTGCTTTTTTTTATTTTTTTAACTGAGCCCCTAAGGTCACAAAAGGTGTGATTTTTTTTCTCTTGCGCACACAAGTTATTATCTTGTGTGCAAAGCTCACCTTCAAACCACAAAACAAATAACTACTTACATAAAGCAATAAAGGCCTTTATGTTCCACATATCCTTCAACAAGGTGTCGATGGGAATGGGTATAACTCGGCTGTATTCATGCAAAAGCCTTGCATTCTTTCAAACTTATGTAGATAAATAAGAAGATAATGACTTGTTCCCACAAGATTAAAAATAAGTAAATAAAACACGCCTTTTGGGACTTTTTCGCCTTTTGTATTTTGTCCCTTCCCAAGCACACACGATTCAGTAGAACAGTGCCATCTAGTGGGCCAAACAATTAAATAATTACAAATAAAACCATTTATAAGGGACTGAATACTCTCTCTCTCACTTATACTCTGTACCATATATCCTGTACAATAAGCCTGGAACATATGACAGGCGATTCAGGGCACGATGCGGGGTACATCCTGGAGGGGGTGCCAATCCATCACAGGGCACACACACACACACACACACACACACATACACTCACATGCCTAGAGCCTATTGCTGGAGAACACGCAATCTTCATGCGCACAGACCTGACAATATGACTCAAACCCTCGTCCCTGGACCTGAGAGGTCACAGTGCTAACAACCACTGACTATTTTCTTTCTAACATAATTTGCATTTAAAAAAATCCAGAGTGACAATGTCAGTCAATGTCACAGTGTTCCTAGGCCTCAGTGGTTTCAGTTATATTCTCTCTCTCTCTCGGAAAACAGAGCCCCCACCTGCAGGAATCTGTGTAATGTTTTCCAGAGGGTGTTTCTTTCACTAGAAAAGCTAGCGTCGAAGAAAGTGCTGGAAGGAGACTAAACCAGACCTCATGGCAGCACAGTGATAATACTCAGCCGCCTTTCTACCCGCAAGGTTCCCTTATCTACACACACACACACACTTTTAAATATTAGCCTGTTTTATGACCTGTTTTATATCCACAATTTTTGTGTTTGTCTATTATCACCGTTGTCAACGGCACCACACAGACAAACATTATCTTGAAGGCAGACTCTTATTGGTGCACGCTCTCTGGTCTTATCTCCTTCACTGACAAGCCACTCCTGCCCTTAATCACCTGCCACAACCTACCCAAAAGAACTTGGATACAGGACAAAGCCCAAAGCTTATTGTCAAGGTCCGTCTAAAGATAGGTTAAGTAAACAAAAAAAAAAAAAAAAAAGAAGGAGTGTCACGTAAGAGCGCCTGCCCTGTCTCTCTGTGCTTAGAGAGGTAGGGCTCAGGGCCAGTGGCGTGGGCGTGGCTGTTTGGGTGCTGAGAAGATCTTTAGCGGCGAGTCGAACCCGAGCCACGTCTCGACAGGCAGAATGAACACTCGCGCGTCTCTCGGGAGAACAAGTCACATGCGCAACATCTGTGGGAAATCGCAAATTAAAACTTTCCCCCCCTCCTCCTCACTTCTGCTCACAACCCGCTTCCTGTCTCAGCAGCTCATTCCAAAAGCATCTCGCCTCCTGCTTCTCTTCCTCTTTTTCCTCGCTCCTTCCTTCTCAAGTCTTCATGATGCAGCTACTGCCTTCCCCCGTTCCCCACTGCTGTTTTGCAGGAGCATCTACGTTATTTTCTTTATATACTGTAAATAACAGCTGGTGATATAAAGGCATCGCGGTGCGCTCCTGCATCGATACCAGACAGTGAACTTTTACTCATCATCGGGAATCATGTTGGAGACAGACGCTGTGTGAAAGGAATGTAAACACACGTTCACATTCAGCTGTGATTTCTCTCATTTAATCCGCCTGGCATGGTTTCGAGAGGTGGGATTAAACCGAATACCCTAAGGAAAGGCACACAAGAGGAACGTGTGACTCCCTTTCATGTTATATTGCCTAATAAAAAAATAAAATAAAATAAGAAGATTAATTCACATAATCACAAGCTGAAGTAAATGAAAATCGTCTAGAGACCCGCCATTCTGAAAGCACGTCGGAATGTCGTACATGAACAGAACAGCAAAACCATTAATCGGCAATCAATATGCAAACATATATTTAAAGAAAAGCTCTGAGGCGTGCTGATCATTTACAAGCAGTGTGTTGTGCAAATTACGAAGTTCTGACTAAGAATATGCAAAGTCTCTTTCCTACCATCTGCAGCCCAAACAGCAGAGCCAAATCAAACTTTTCCACCTTTTATTTTAAACCTGCACTATTCTCCTTATATTTTGGAAATTCGTCCCCCCCCCCCTCGTGTTACGAGAGAGACTCTGACTGCAGTGGCGGGAATTCGCTGCGAAATCTCTAGTGTGGAATTAACACTTCGACTGTACATTTGTGCCCTAGATATTAATACCTCAAACTATGACAACTATGTGCTCTCCATAGATTACACGTCTCTTTCTTCCCTCTCGCGCTCGGTCTCCGCCCCTTTCCCTTCTTCTTCTTCTTTTTCCCGCCTCTTCTCTCGGAGCTATTTATACTGCAGCGACAAGTCGAATCTATTTGTAGAAACACTTGCACAGATGACTGCGCCAGCGTAAGAGCCAGGAAACAAAGCTTAAACGAAAAAAAAAAGGCATAAACTGCATAGGTTGACATTTTCCCCTTTAAAACTCCGCAAGATTTGCGTGAAGACGTGAAGCAACTTGCGAAGCTGGTACAGCGGTGGTGGTGGAGGTGGTGGACTGGCTGTAATTCGAAGCATGCGGCTCACCTCCGCGTTGTCCTGCTCCATTGTAAACGCAGAACTCCGCGGCAGACAGCTGAACAACAATAAACTTTGGTTCTCCCTCCCGGTGACGCGCAGCTGACTTGGTCCTGTTCCTCTGTCCACTCTCTGTCTCTCCAACAATCTCTGAGAATTTGGTGTTTAGGACAAAGTCCAGCTGAAAGAGTCGCTCTTTGTTTATTGATGTGTCACGACCCTGGGCGATGGCGGTGGAAGCTCAGGGAAAAAGTGTGAGAAAGCCACAGAAATCATGGACCAAAAAGGGCTGGGAAGAAAAGGAAAAAAAGAGAAAAGACAAGAAAAGAAAAAAAAAACAGAACGACATGGAGGAGGAGGTGAAATAGAAAAAGAGAACAGATGGAATTGCAAGAGAGAAATTTTATGCCAGAGATGAAATCTGAAGCTGAGGCTGGAGTTAAAGGTGCTGTCAGGAAAATTTTTAATTCCAGACAATATTGACCAGTTTCTTCTCTTTTTGGCAGCAGATTAAATTCTGCACAAATTAATTATTATACTTTTATGCTCCAGGTTGAGAAAAGTACAAAAAAAACATCACCACCAATCAGAGAACAGGGTACTATCCCATTAAACATGATTGGTACTAGATCATGTTCCCCTCCTCCTCACTGCCCGCCTGGCTATCTTTCATATATATATATTTTTTCTCCGTACTCGGGTACACTTGCATACTTTCACCTCCAATACAGCAGGTGGCAGTGTGCACGGGCCACTATTAAACACAAAGAGAAGATGAGAACAGGGAAGTAAATCTTCATGGGAAAAAAATGTCAAGCATAATGCTGTCAAGTGGCTTCCTAATTTATCAGCTACTAGAGGTTACTCGTGACTACGCCCATGTACACGAGGTGCAGATCTTGATGCTTGTGTGTTTAACAATACCTGCAAATATTGTATGTGCGATGGACTCGATGCTGCTCCTCACGCTGCTCTAATATTTCGGCAGCCCTTACATGTGCCTGTGGTATACGCTGTCGTTGTAGGCGCTCCGCAGTCTCATCTGGGGTTTAATTCGCTCATTGTATGCGCCGTCGCTTTAGACGCTCCGCAGTCCGATCCGGGGTTTCAGTAGCTATGAGCTTGGCCTGACGTACCCTATTGTTACAGTAGTAAGTGAGGAATGCCTGTGACACGCATACATTGTGACATAAAAGTCGATGATGACGCTGCCTACTGTAACATTCAGTGCGGAACTCCTGCGCGACACGCCTGTAAACACACTGTATGGGTAAAAGATGGCTGTGTAGGTCAGAGGATGAGATGAGAGAGGACATTGATGAAGCGCCCACCCCCCTTAATAATCACCTGTCAATCATATTCCTTGTCATTTCCGAATCCTTTTAGCTTTTAGACATTCTGACCTAGGTATGTGTTTGGGAGGAAACTCGCAGGTGAAAGTCCTTGACTGTACCCTTAAAAGACAGACCTATTTATTTATACATAAGCAAAAAAAAAAAGTGTAATAAACAAAAGGAAGTCAGGAGAAATAAAAAATACATGTCATAGGCAGGCGAGTTGTTAGTTGTGACTTCAGAACAGAAGACCGTAAACCAAACTGGGTGGATAGCTGACAGCTGAGAAAGTGAGAAGAAACCATAAGAAATAGAAAAAAAAAATGCACAAATGATGAGAAGACAGGAACCGGACCGCAGCCCCTCCCAGGGCATTTACACTATGTGCTAACCAGAAGAATAGATCTTAAAATATTGTAGTTTCAAAATATTATTTCAAATATATATCTTCAGAAACTTCCCAGTTGCTCACCATCACGCTCAACATCTCAAAAGGATTTTACAAGCATTTTGCAGTCATGCCTTTTGCGGCATGCTAAATGCTATATATGAATTTGTTGTGCTATGATTACTGGGGCATGAAGACATCTCTCTGGGCTTACAACACAGACAATTTGCAGCATCTGAAAAGCATGTAAATATGCTATTCCCTATAAACACACACACAGGGATGCACATCTCCAGCAGTGCCAGTAAGAGGCACTTTCTTACGTGCTCCATAAAGATATGTACCATTTCGCAAGAAGAGGGGACTGTGGTTCAGATCAATCCATCACACCACAATTAAGGTGTGACTGTTACGGGAGGGTCAAACAGTTCGATAATTAACTCTCCTAATTAGAGAGTTAATTGAACCAAAAAAAAAAAAGTGTACAAAAATTTTTTCTATTCAAGTTGAATTGAAAACTGTACCAAAATGCAAACTTTAGTACACATGCAGTCATGTACATTTGCACTTGCATTTGCATTAGGAATAGTGCACTCGAATCATTTCCCTACATTCTGGCATTTTTGCTCCCTAAGAAGCACATCTAGTAAATATTTAGATGTACAATCCAGTTTTATCCAGGGTAAAATCGTATTTAATTACACATTATGCACTGATGCGCTTTTACACATGAACCCACAGGACATGTCTCTGAAGGTTCAAATGTCTGAAGTCCTTGGTCACTGGAGCTGCACTCGCTTGCACTCTGTATTGATTGCTTCATCTAATGCAAACGTATTCCTCATGTAACCTAGATACAGTCTGTAATCAGGCAGCCAAAACTAAACAAATGTCAGGAGGCAAGAGTTGAAGTTTTCTCAATTTCTCCAAAATACGAGAGCAGTTTCCGCAATACTACTCCTTCTGGCACTGAGACAGAGCCGCACGCCTCTCCCTAAATGAATGCAAGAAACCTGACTGGATACTGAACGAGATGGGACAAGTAGAAGAACTCCAAACATTCCACACATCCCGAGGGTTCTGTGCCCCACAGCCACTCCCTTCAGGCCTTGCTTTGCTCTGTGGGCATGGCACAGCCTGGCTACATCAGTCACATTCCGGCAAGAAATCCCAAGTCCGGAAGTTAGAGGGCCGTCTGGCTGGAGGTTTTGTGGCCTCAATCTCCTCCTCCCAATGCTTGGAATACTCACAGAGCCTTATAAGGCCAGGTCATGCTGTTCACAGCAGGGCAAGGGGTTCCCACAAGAGTTCCAAAGCCTGGCCAATACTGAGCGGATAGAGCAGCTACCTTCAGCTAAATAGTTTACAAGGAATGACCTCTAAACAGAAAGCCATCTAGAGAAGCCACATGTTCCTATAAAGCTAAAAAGAACTACCGTTTTATACGTTAATCACCCCTGCTACAGTCGTTTTAAGTCTTGAAAATCTTTGTTCTTGAAATCTTTATTAATCCAGATAGCAAATGAGGATAACGTTCATTTACATCCAGTAAACAGCAACGTAAATGTTTCGCTGCTAATAATTTACACTGATCTGTAGATGCTCTGCAGATGTTTAAGAAAGACTAAGAGACCTGCCTGCAGATGTGCAACAACTGGGCAGCAATTTCAAGCGCAGTTCAGAGTCGATATGGGATCCAGATCCAGATCTTACCCCTGGTACACTGTGCCAAAAGCGGGAAAATACCTCGGACGAAAATGCCAGTCCATTTCCACAACCAACCCATACACCCTGGAGAAATTTAGAGCCATCAGTCCTACTAGTAGCATGTTTTTGGGAAGTGGGAGGAATTCCTAGAACCCAGCCGAAACTCACACGGACAAGCGGAAGAACACAACAAACCAGACAGACAGTAACCTGAGCTCGTGATCACACTTAGGACCCTGGAGCTACCCGTCAAACACTTACTCTCACAAAATTGTTAGGATATACTGTATGCAGGGTCAAGGGAAAAATAAGCGCCGGGTCAGACAATGTATGCAAGTCTTTAGAATTAGATAGAAAGTTGTGACTTCTTGCATCTGACCCCCGAGGAATAGGTCAAGTGATTCCTATTGCAAAGCATGAGGACATTTAATTCCAAGGAATCCTAACAGAAAAAAACAAGGATTATGTTTGACAACAGAATGCATTGAAGGTCTGACATGCCAGCCATATTACACCAGCGATGGCATGGCAGCATCACGACATTATCTTAGACAAAACGGCCAAAGCTTCGTCAAGGCCACAAGTCAATCCAGTGTAGACGCAGACGGCTGTGACAACATCTATTATTACTCCACGTAGCTGCATGCCAGTCTTGGGTCATTTGGAATGACTCCCTGTTTTTAAGCAGACATATTGTGTTTATGAAATCATCACACTGATCACACCCTGCCATTTCACACATATATGCACCTATAATTACAAGATACCAACACTCCCAAGTGTAATAAGGAAATATTCTTGTAGTCCTGATGAACATATTCTCTAAACTTCACATAAAAAATATTACATACGCTCTTTAATATTAGCATGATAATCATGCGAATCATGGCCACAAATTAGGACAGAAAAATGCAGGACCAAGATGCAGCAGTATGAGGTCCTATAGGATACTGACAGGAACATACAACACTCAACATGCCAGAACTCAGCTGTCCACATACCAACATTATCTGGGTGCTGAGATCACTTTTATCAGTTTGCAATGTAAAAGCATTCCTGAGCTCACATTTTCTCTTCATTTTATCACATGCTTTATCTAATGTTTAATGTAAAAGTTCTCCATATAGTCTTTCTTTCTTACCATGCACCATACCATTCCAGCTTCATCATCAATATGAGTTATACACCAAGATAAGATAAGCAACTACTTTAAAGCGCGAGAGCGTAAAGACAAACAGCTTAATTTGTTGCTTTTCTATGAAAGTGAATATGAAGTAACTATTGAGTAACTTGTTCATATTCATACTTAATATTGCATAACTACCGGAAATGACTCAAGAAAAAATGTGTACGCTGATAGGAAAATTACCTGAGTAATTTTCTCCGCTTTTCTCCTGTGTGTACGCTGATAACACGATTAGAAAAAACCTTCATAAAAAAATAAAAAAGCAAAGTCTGTGCTGGCCTTTCCCAAGGCACTGAGTGAAGAGACGTTCTGCTTGTAGGATTTTGTCGATATGTGCTGATGGATAGGTACACACAAATGCAAACACTTCCATTTCTCCACTGTGATGCAAAGTCATAACTTCCCCGCTCGAACTTCCATTTTGGTCTGCCCATATACTGTAGTTAATCACAGTCATATTAGTCTGAGATTAATCACAATTTTAAAATACTTGTATTGTAAACATGCGACGTTGGAATGAAGTAATGCATGACAAACTGGTTCGAGGAAACAGATTATGCAGCATTATAATATCTTAAACATCATCATGTAACAAATGTTTAATTCAAATCTCTTGAGTGGGACCAGCACTGCATCGTATTCCGAACCCGAATCTCCTGGTCCAAAAAACAAGAGCCGTGTAACTGTGCTGCGATTATAGGAAGCCGTCAAAAAAACATGAAAAAAAATAATAATGTGTTAGAATTTTAGTTAAGCACTTGTTAAGGCTTTAATATTGACAACAAGATATTGTTTCCAGAATTAATTGGTCCTTTTAGAGAAGATAACCTACCAGTTTAACCAGTCTCTCCTGTGTTTTGGAAACTCAGAAATGTTTAGGCTTCCCATGCTGCTTTGGCAGTATTTATGCAAGGCTTTTTAAGCCACAAAAATTGGTAGGCATTTCATTAGATAAATTTGGTTAAAATTTCAATTCTAATAACTGTCTGAAAAACAAAGTCTTCACCTTTGCATCCCATTGCTAGATTATGGGTAGTGGTTCGTTGATTAATTAGTTCAGGAGCTAAAAAGTAATTTAGTTTGTTAGCCTATAATAATGTTTGCTTAACATTTTAGATCTGTTGCTTATACTTATTAAATATATAAGATATGTAGCTTTACTTTATTAGGAACACCTGAACTCTCAGGCAGTTATCTAATCATGTCACAGGAATACAACACACACACACACACACACACCAAAAGCTTTAGTTAATGTTCACAACAAACATCAAAATGAATAAAATTAGTGATCTCTGTATAAATGCCTATGAATGTGCTATGGATGTTGATCCCAGAACAGCCGGCTGAAGGAGTATTGCATAATATGCTAAGAACATCTCCAGCATTTGCACAAATTTGTGTAAGAAATGAAATGTGCTGGTGGAAATGCCTTATTAATGATAGAAATCGAAAGAAAATGAGATTAGTTTAAGCTGCCAGTAACTCAATGAATTACTTTGAACCTTGTGGTGCAGAACCATATACCAGTCTTCACTCTGCTATAAAGCCATACTGTAAATATCTCTCAAAAGACATTAACTTTCGGTTTTTTTTTTTTTTTTTTTTACTTTCACTGCCATGCGTTGCTACACTCTGAAAGGCTGCAACAGTTCAATAATTTTCCTTTTTAAAGACACCTACACTAAACCTAAGGAGAAATCACCAAACTCACCATACCCGTGCTAACAATGGAGCTTTGAACAATTTGAAATTGAAAAGGTCAAAACAAATCACTTGCATTTTATGGCAAATATTCACGTTTCGCAAGAGTATCACTTCTTCCTCCTTTAAGTTTCTCCTGCTTAACATGATATTTAAATAATTATCAATACAGCATTTCAGTGTTTTTAATACTTCAAAACCTGTAAGGAATACATCTGCTTGGGAGAAATCAAACCAATAAATCAGATAAATTATCTACTGAATCAAATGAAAAAAACTGCAATGCCCCAAAAAATGATTTGAATCGAATCGACAGTCTACCTTCAATTCACCGCTTTAGAGTCCATAGACAATAGTTTTCCTATCACACCTGGTGTGAACTCCAGAGCTTATCTCAGTTGTAAAATAAACCAGGTTAATTTTTAATCCAGATCTTAAATGTTTGCAAGTGTGCGAAACTGAGCATGTGTTTAGGTGTGGTATACTGTATAATGGTTCCCCACATTAGCATGTTTTTGCAAATCAGCTTTGATGCAATAAAAATAACTTCAGCATCATTACTTCAACTTAGAACACATTTACAAATATTAGATTTACATACAGCTTTGTCAAACAAGGAAACATGACGACATGTCCTCAACAACATGGGGTTTATATTGCATATTGGAGCTAGAAAAGTGTCTGGTGAAGTAAGATTAAGAATCCTGATTCTCTATAAACAAACCTTCATTTTGTATGCTTTGTGTCGGTTTGATAAGCTAAATGACTCAATATACTGTAAAGATAAGGAGAGACATGTACGTACTGCAAGTAATATGCTGTGAAAGTGAAAAGGAGGTTACAGGTCCTGTTTTTTCCTCTGAGATTATTTATGGCACTATGATGCAGCCTTCGCTATGATTTTAATCTTTTCAGGAAACAAAAATATTGACGAAGCATCTACAATAAATGTTCCTAATCATCATTTTATATAACATGATATTTAGCTTTGCTGACGGACCACAGATGAGCTGTCTTTTTATTTTTTAAAAATGATAATATTAATTTATTCTTCAGGAAAGTTTTTGATTTCCAGTTGGATGGAAAAGTATTTGATGCCCACAACATTTTCAGATACCAACATCATAATTTCACTTTGCGCATTTTTACTAGCCTCTAGCAAGCACTTCTGTTTCCCTTCCAGTGCTCTGTCAGTTCTTGTCTGTCATCATCACAACGGAGATTGTCAGAGGATTAAATAACAACCTGCACAACAGGGCTGATCAGCACATCTTGTCCACGTGTGTGTACGTGTGTAGAGTACACCAGGCTCTTAAGCTCCAGAAATGGCACAGTCAGAACATTTGACTTCTTTGAGCAGGACAATTTGAATGCATGTATATTTAATGGCATGTTGCTTAAAAGGAAGCAAATAAGGCACGACTAAGCTCAATGACCCAAATCCGAACAATTCAAGTTAACAGATCGGAGAGTTGTGAAGTGCCAGGTAAAGCTGGAGTGCCTCTAGGGGTTTTTTGTTTCCCCTAATATGGAACTGAATTCTCTCCAAGGGCGGTGCCCTTCAGCACGGAGAAACTCTGGGAGGAAAAAGCCGCAGCTAAATCCAGAGAAGCTGCAGACCCAACAATAACGGACGTGCCAAGGCTTTTACTCATTCCTCCTAGAACTGATTCCACATACCGAAGCATACTCTTTGTAAGGGATGTGCATTTCAAACTGTGTGTCTGTACTCAGGAAATGTCCACGCACTGTTGCCTTTTCAGTTCTACTGAAAACCATCACACCAAACCACAAGTCATGAGAGACAAAATATATCAGCGATTACCAATGAATAATCTCTTAAGACAGGAATTCTGGTAAGTGTTGTCAGAGCTGAACTGAAAGAGATTGAGAAGGGTAAAAACCCCTCCTTGGCAAAGCTTTAGGCCGGTACTTGGTACTTCCTGCTATGTGGGTTTTTGAAACAGGTGTATCCCCTACACCCATACGTTGACAGCTGACACCAAATGACCTGACCTCCATAGTCCGTGTTACTGCTCCTGCCCCTGAAAAAGACTTACCACTTGCCTCAGCTAAATCTGCCGATCCTGACTCACAACAAATACATTTTGTATAATTACATGATAATGGTATAGACTAAACAAGCAGTTAAGACGCCATTAGCCCTTTTATGTCTGGCCCTGAGCTCAGGTTCCTGCTGCTAAAGAACTCAGCTTTCTGCTGATAAAGCTCTGACGAGCGAGGGAGCTTCCAGGGAGGGAAAAAAGTCCAAAGCTGCTCAGTTTTTTACCAAACTAGAGTGCAAGCCAAAAAAAAAAAAGGGACAGTCTCATTCCAAAAAACAAACCATAAGAATGGAAAAGCATGTTAAGTTAGAGTATACGTGCTTAGTTTAGAAGCATTGCTATAGAAATTTGTCCTGTCGTAAAAGTTTCAGGTCCAGTGCAAATATTGCATGACATCACCAAGTCAAAGTCAGTCATAATTTCAGGCAGCTAAAAAAAAAAAAAAAAATTTATATGATATATATACAGTATGTAAGAATATGTAACAGTGCTGTACTGGTGTCTCCCTTCCAATACTTGTACAAACTATGTTTGTTTACATTTTTGAGACGCCCTTATACAGAGCAACTTACATTTTTATCTCATTATACACCCGAGCATCTGAGGTTATGGGCCTTGCTCAAGGGCCCAACAGTTGCAACTGAGTGGTCCTGGGGTTTGACCCTGGGATCTTCTAATAAGTAGTCCAACACCATAACTACTAAGAAGCTACTCCTGCCATAAACATAAACATACAGGCAACAAGGTGTACTTCGTTTCGACTTCTTTATCTATCAACTGTATCTGCTGCTGTTTGCTCCTACACCGACTTTCATGATGGTAATGTAAAATAGACAATCAACCTTATTCGTGTTCATCTGTTTACTGGCATGTTCTGACAAAAACGAACAATCAAAAAAAATAAAAAACACTAGATTGAATCTATGAGGAATTTCACCTGACATGACATACAAGATCTACAGTCAGGGATAGAAAGAAATCAGGCCCAGTCTCGAAACATCATACCATCTATGGTGTATTTTCT
Source organism: Clarias macrocephalus (assembly GCA_011419295.1). Taxonomy (NCBI): domain Eukaryota; kingdom Metazoa; phylum Chordata; class Actinopteri; order Siluriformes; family Clariidae; genus Clarias; species Clarias macrocephalus. Next base: position 48,660 of record JAAGKR010003300.1, read on the forward strand.
GCTTTTGCCCTTGGTTCAATAAAAATCTAAAATGTTAACAGCAAATAATCTGATGTTAACTTGGAAAAAAAAAACCTCATATTGAAATCTTCTTATCTTTGAAAGAGGGTGGGGATTATTATTGTTTTTTAACTCCCAAACCTGGCCTTATCTCCAAAGAAATGCACCAACATGTCTGGATTGTTCATGCAGCACTGATAGCAAAACGTCAGCCAACTTCTTACTCAACACCTCTTTTCATTCTATCTGGGAAATCCGGCTTGCTTTAAAAAAAAAAAAAAAAACCTCGCTTCCGAGTTCTCCAAGATGTGAAGGTTGTAGAAACACACCAGATGACTGAGGTGAAATGCCATGCTCACAGAGGGAGAGCGCGCGTGAGAGGACGCTCAAGGACACGACCTACTTATAACCTTAGCAGGACTCTCAACAAGTTGTCTCGCACGTAATAATGACCAGCCACTTCCTATTTCTTGTTTTCTAATACTTCTGAGCTTGTGATAAAAGCCTGGGGCTGAGGGAGTTCGCTGGGTAGCAGCTGCCCCGCTACCCACTGGTGAGCATTTTTCCATAGCAGATGTCCTGTATGTCTGCTATCACGCAATCTCTGACTCAATGAATGAGCGAAGAAACCGAGTGACATCACGTGTAGGTGACTTGGGGCGCGTTCACCACGCAAGCGCGTGTTAAAACGTTTCACAATCCAAAACAGCCAGATTTGTAACGTTACGGCTCAAAGAAACGCTACGTCTTACGGGTACTTACAAAGTAACGAATATGAAGTGGCGATGTTTAAAAAATAAAAGAATAAAAAACAGGCTTGAAAATGAAACAAAACTAACAACATGAGGGAAACTGAATGAACATTCTCGGAAAGGCAAAGCTTTTGAAGCGTTCGCTTTGATGTTCTAGAATATTCATATGTCACTTGATACACTGGCGTATACTATTTGAAGTCATCTTACCTTCAAGTCAAAGCCGGAATTGTTTCTTAAAGCGTTTCTCCAGATTCAGGGTCTCACTATAGACATGTAGGACATCGCATTCATTCAAAACAGTTGAACAAATCCCGGTAAATTTCCGTCAGCGTCTTCTTCTTCTCCTTCCTAAGGGTTTAAACTCTAATCAGCTCTTGGGCTGAATGAATGTAGCCTGCTGATGCACTCAGGAACAGATGAACAAAGTCAAAAAAGCACTATGTTACCCTCTACTGCTCATTCAGAAAATCCGAAATCAGAAACCGCTCCTTTACCTGACTGAGCTGAAGTAAAGAATGAGCTAAGCTCTTAATGGAGAAGTGTTGTGAGACAGATAGAGTGACTAGGCCACCCCACCCCACCCCTTCAAGCACACTGTACACCTAGTGACAGGAAGTTCACACGGCCAAGCCCACATCCAGCATGTGTGTATGTGTACGTGTGGAGTCAGCAATATCTCCTACCTAAACCCCACTCACCCTCACACCCTAAGCTTTCATTAGTTTGTTTTTAGCATCGCTTGACTACATACATGTAAGACTAATTATTTTTCATTGTAGTAGCCTGTTAAGTGAAAGCTAGCAAATGTAAATGGCTATATAAAAAAAATAAACCATTGAAAAGGCACTCATCATTAAATGCTTTGTTTAGTGTAAATAATGTTCCTTCATTTGAGACACACTAAACTCACAAGTTGAGACTCACTTAAGATGATTAGGCGTTGTTACTTCTCGACTTAAATTGATTTATCCTGCCATCTAGTGACGTTCACTGGTATTGCATCTAAGTCAAATTCTTAGAAGGCTAGCAATAAATAAAGAACATGGCACACACAGGTTACTGGAGGTCTAAGGTTGTGTATTATAGAAGACGTTTGTCGGATGTGAGGAAGCATAAAAGCCGTCTGTAATAACACACACACGTCCATGCAGAACATGGTATGTGTCAGAAAGTAATACATAATTCCATTTTTGAACACGTACAACAAACTGGCCAATTTTTCAGCCCATTCATTGCAAAATGCACATACCTCTAATTGTATAATTAACATTCTCTGTGGACATTCATTCATTCATTCATTCATATAATAAGTTACTTACTACTTTATATTGATTTACTATAGTTCTAGTCATAGCTGCAGTCTATCCAAAGTCTATCCCAAGACCATGTGATATAAGGTGGGAATATACCCTAGATTAGATATCAGACAGACACCATGAGCAATAAATTGTAGTTCACCAACTGTCATGTTTCTTTAAGGTAAGAGAAAACTGGAGAACTTTAAGAAAACCCACATGGACACAAGTAGAACATGGAAAACACTATATAGACAGCAACACAAGCTCAAACCAGGAACCACCAAACGCTCATGATGCCACGCATAATATAAGATTCAATCTGAATAATCCCAGCATTTCTGCTAAATTACATATAGGGAACATATGAAATGCAAATCATCCTAAACTCATTTAAGATTAACAGTGGCCTTAACTTAAGAAAATCATTCATTATCAGTAATTATTTAATTCTGATCAGATGATAATGGTGATGCTCTGGAACACTAAGTACAAGGCAGGAAAATGCCCTGGAGGGGGCTCTCATACTATAAAAACATTATTTATTCACCCTTAATCCCTTGTCACATTGTACACAGTGGTGTATGCAGGTCAGAGCTTTAACATAGACATAGGGGTGAACATATACAAGGTAACATATATTGTGGGTTCACCTGCGAAAAATGGTCGGTGGAAATTGTAACTAATAAATATAATATACTCTTTGCATACTGTTTGGGTCAACAATTTGATGCTATTTGATGTTTCAGAGCAGTAAAACCCTAAATTACATAATGTTTGAATAAAATAATCTGAATCCTTCTCTTAACAAAATGATTAAAACTGCTGATTGCAGTGGTGACCTCAGATGCTCGGAAGTTCATACTGTGTGATTAATCTTGTGCAAGAGCGATACTCATTGTGAGAGCAGCATTAAGTACGTTCGGGTAGCCGAGCCAAACTAAGAGGAAAGGTTGTTTCCTGTTGACAAGAAAAAGCTGGACAGACAGTTTGTACTTCAGGGTGTACCTGTCTCCTGTCACCGGTCAATGGAAATGGGCATAACAGCTACTGTTCCTGCCTCGATAACGCTTTCAATATAGCTCAAAGTGTAGATTACCTTCTTTTTACATTGATGCCAGGCACACACATACACATACAGAGGGGAGGGGGTGATGTGACCTTGAAGGAATGTCAGGAAAAGCATTCAGCTCCAGAATGTCTGTTTACCCATAATGTAATCTCAGCTTCACTGCATTCCAGATATGACTACCTAAAAAAAAATTGTATGATAAACTATCACTAATCACTGAGAACTTTTTTTTTTTACGCAAATTTCCCTGATTACATAACCATGATGATATTTGCCAATAAATACTTATAAGCGAGTATGTTTCTGTTGACCCTAATATATCCTACCTTGTCTAATGCTATAAACTCACTTTCTAATCATCTATACCGCTTAATCCTGTATTCAGGGTCACGGGGGGTGGGTGGGGGGTTACACTGAAAAAGTACACTGATCAGCCTTTAATCAAATCCATGGAGAGGTCACATTTATAATATTGATTATTGCATTACAGTGGCATGTGTCAAAAGGTGTGATATGGGACATAACAATCTTTTCTCGAAGATGAAGTACTAGCGACATGAAAAATGGATAAAGCATAGGGATCTTATAAAGACTACAACATGGGCCAAGCTGCAATGACTAGGTGACTGGGGCTCCAAAACAGCAGGTCCTGTGGGGTGTTCCTGTCAAGCGGTGGCAACTAAAATGGTCTAAGAAAGGACAACCAGTGAGCCATCAACACTGATGTGGGTTAGATAAGACAGGTAGCTGATCTGATCTGATTTCATAGAGAAACTATATAGTGCAAAATCCTGAAAATGATCATGCTGACTATGATTGAAGGGCACTTGAGCATCAGAACTGGAGACACAAGAGCAATAGAGGAAAATGACCTAGTCTGATGAATCACATTTTCGTTTACATTATGTGGACTGCTGATTGTGTGAGCATCATGTAGCTGGTGAAGAGACGGCGAATGGGAAAAGGTAAGCTGATAGAGTCAGTGTGATGGTCTCGGCAATATAACACTTTACCATATACCACAAACCTAAAGGTGGTTGCAGACCAAGTACACCGATTCATGGCCATGGAGTTTCCACATGCTAAATATAGCCTGCACTTTCAGTTTGCTATAAATAGTTGCACAGATTTTTCTAATTACATAAATAAGTGGCAACCCAAATATTAGAAGTCTTGTAGAAATGATTTTGAGGTCAAACGAAAATGTAAAAGGCACACATTTTCCTTATGCCACACACATGTCTGAAGAATGGTTGTCTCCTTACTCCTTTTTGTCAAAGCCTTAAAAATAATGTACAGGGTGCTGGTTGAACGGGTGATAGGTTATAATTAATATCCCAAATGTCTGTAATTACACTCCGGCCTCCGAAGTGGAAAACTTTTAGTGTTGTTCATATTGATTTCCACAGCATCAGAGCATGTCAACAACAATTTGGCTGCTTCACCTTGTCAGCTCTTAGCATTCTCCTTTATATGAGTTTTTAAAAGAAAGAACATAAAGCTTCTACCTTGGCACAGCAGTTACAATAGCTCTCTCCATTCTTCCCGGGAGACAGGATGATCTCTCCTGTTGGAACCAGCTGAATCTTCAGCTCCATCATGTTGTCTGTCTTCTTGTGTACCTGTCCGTTACTCACGCCAGGAATGCGCCTCTGTGGATGTGGAAGGTTGTGCTAAACAGAGTACAAAGCTTTTTTCTAAAGTCAGCTTCATTAATTTGATACAGCAAAATCTGAATGAGATGCAGTGCTGTAGTGTCACCTGAAGCAGTGAGAGAGCCAATGTGAATTTCTTCTTTCTTTATAAGGCGTAACAAGAGATATGGTGGGATGTCCGGGACTCTTCCTGAAGCCAGCCCTGCTATATAATTAATGTTCCTGCTGGCTGAGCTGCTTTGGACACCACGGGTTTGCCGCCAGGGCTTCCTTTAGCCTCCAGCATCCTGTCCTCGACATTCCCAGATTAAACACCAGAGAAACAGTGAGAGAGAGAGAGATAAAGAGAGAGAGAGTTTTATTTACTTATTTGTTTATTTGTTATATACAGTAACCTGCAGATTTTGTAGGCACACAAATTTTTCATAAAAATGCATTTTTTGTCTTAAATGCAGTTCTATATAGCTTTCTATTTTTGCAGATGTTCTATATTATTTGCATTGGTTCTCCAATACAAATAAATATATATATATATATATGCATGTGTGAACTAATAGATGCCCAAACCCCAACAACTAGTCTTCAAAATGTCACATTTCTGTTTGAAGGTACAAAAGCAAGAAGGAAAGGATAGGTAGATAAGATAATGTGGCCAAGAACTTTTGTGACAGTAGGATATTAATGTACTCAAATAAACATCCCCGTTAACCTTCAACCTGTCTCTGGCAGCCTCTTGACCCAGACATTCCTGTTTGTCCCTGAGCAGCACGTCACACCCAGCCCGAGCGATTAGACGTCTTTTATTTTATTCCACCCAACACCGATTGACCTACTGTGACATTCAAAGAACTTGAATGTTGAGCCACAAAAAACTACTGTCTTATTTGATGTTTATATAGACCTTTCATTAAATAATTAACCAAATCTATTATATATTAGTAAAAGAAAGCATTACATTAGAACAACAAAAAAAAAAAAAAAAAAAGATTGTAAGTTCTAGAATATCAAATAATTATGTCATGGGTGAGTATTAATGTCAGTAAAAGGTGTGTCAGTGAAATAAACCCGGATTAAAAGAGGAAATGGCAGGCACACATCCTATGACCTGTGACACAGCTGGGACATTCACGATTTCTGGGCATCAACAGGAAACAGCAGTCATAGTGGCCCTCAGTGCCAGAGTAAGACATGACAGAAATACATAGATAAGGGTAGGTTTGCTATTTAATAGAAGATGCGTTATGAACTTTTCATTGGCCCAGCTTGTCTGTCTATTCATTTGGTACTTAAACATCATTTAATCAGCTCATACCAAGTCTTGAACAGAAGTAGTGATCTTTTTACAGCTGCTCTAGGATTACAGATTTCTCGAAGCCACATTTTTAAATAGTGCTCACGAGTAAAGCGGAAGACAAAAAATATACCATCTGTTGAAAATGACAGGTCACCCGGCCAACACAGCGTATCTTTTGCAGGAAAGAGTGCAGTGAGTGTGCTTCCTGCCCTTTCCCCTCCCTCTCTTTTTCCTTTCACATGCCTACTCCAACTGTGCGGATATCAGATGCACAAATATCCAATGCGTCCTTCCAAACGTCAGAGAAACAACATAACGCAGTTATTAAATATTAACAATGGCTGAAAAATAATCAACCATGTATGATAACATTATCACTTTGCTTCATCACAATTCCCCTTCTACTTCATCATTTATTTTAGTTAGGCCCCACATGTCTTATATTCTCCTTCCTGTTTGCTGCCTAAAAATAAAATGAACATTGAATATTTTGCCAAAACATTATATAGTGTGTTATATTATTATTTTATACATTATACAGTATATGTATTGTACAGTAAATAGCCTAATGCCTGCTTTTATGTATTTGCAAAGCACACTCTACACAGGGATGCATATCTGATATATACTGTAATTGGTATATGTATATATCATAAGTATTAGAGGAGTCTAATTTTGTTACCACTATACATATTCGTTGTTCCTAACACTGTGAGGCTGTATTGTATCACCCGACATGGACACTTAAGGGCATGGCATCCTGCTTGTAAAGATGCCAGCTGCAGGGAAATCGAGGAGTGAAGTTGTAACAACTGATGACAGATGAAGGGCGAAACACACCAAACATTGTGGCACTTGTACAGGCACATCAGCATAGCAGTTACTGTAAGAGCTGGATAATGTAATTATTAAGAATGATATTTTTAACAGCAAAAACTTCACTGACCTTGTATTTCCACAATTCTATTCTTTACTGGCTTCAGTAGATTTTCCACAGGAAAAAATAAGGGGTAAGGTTTGTTTTAGTTTTGCCTTGAATGGAAGACATAATGATTATTTGATTGGAAGCCCAGGGGAGAAATCTGTTTATTGTTTGCAATCTGTGTATTGTTTTATGTAATTATATAATCCAATTAACTATTATATCAGCAACTACACAAAGTATACAACTTTGGTGAGGTTTGTGTCCCAGTAATGACCCTGCATAATACACACTTTGCCACTAAAACAAACCTCCACTACAGGTTCGTGGGGGCCTATTCAGTATTCCCTATCCTTACGACACCCTGGATGGGATACCAATCCATCACAAAGCACACATACAGTATACGCACAGTCTCATGTTCATTCTTACATTATGGGCAATTTGGGAATGACAATTACCCTAACCCGCCTGTCTTTGGACTGTGAGAGGAAACTGGAATACCTGGTAGAAACCCACCAAGCACAGGGAGAACATGAAAACAGAATGCACACAGGACCAAGGTGGGGATTGAACCCGGTATCTTGAGGTGCAAGGCACCCGTGTGTATTCTTTCTGTTAGTTTAAATTTACATGCATACATTCTTTCTAACACAAAATTCCTTTTTACACCTATCATTTCATACACAGCCTATTTTATGTTTTTATATAATATTACCACTTTCATTTGCTGGATGAAATACAGAAAGTGGTATTATTCAATTTCATTACACTAGTACAGTGACAATAAATGTATCTTGATTTTATTAAATTTAAAATAATACAACCGGTAAAGGAACAACATACAAATAATCAGCAGCATAAGTTTTTGCATATTTTGTTGCTAGAATAATATCTATTGGGTCTACAAGTAAATGGCAAAATGCTCTCACAAATAACTAAACAAATAGACAGCCAGATACTGGCTGTTATGCTCATCACTAGCACCATCTGCTGATTTTTCTTTTTTGTGCATATGCATAATTGTAATGGCCTAAGAAGAGACATTCAGTCCAACATTTCTTTAGATAGTTTTCCTCCACATAATCCATAGCGTTTTATTCTTTTAGATTTTAAATAAAAGGCTTAACTATTAAAATAAAATTTTTTTTAAAAAAAGCTCATATCTGCTTGTTTTTTTTTTTTTTTTTTTTTTTTTAACCTAGGGTGTGTCTTATGTTATGAAAATTTCCCCTCGGCCTAGAATTCTTGTAATGTAATGTAATTTAATATAATATAATTCATGAAACATGAAAGACTGTGCTGTAATAGGACAATAATCCACATAGGGTTGTGTGATATGACCTGTGAAGAAGATTTTTCCATAAAAGCACATGGCAGATAACTGCATCAGTGAATGACACTTCATGCTTTTATCCATTTAAAGTTGCATGCCATGCTGTGGCATGTCCATGAGACAAGTTCATTCCTGTTATTGCTTCTTTTTAAAAAATATCACTGGTAAACTGTCCATTTCTATTACCTCATGTAGGTAATAAGAAAAAAATTGCAGCTGAGTTTATATGCCTGTGTGTCCTATGATGGACTGGCATCATGTTAAGACTGTACCAAGTCTTGTACCCAAAGTCTCCTGGGATAGGTTCCACGCCCCCAGTGACTCTGTACCGGATAAACGTTATACAGAATGAATGAATGATATAATACAGCAGTTCTCAACTCCAGTCCTGGAGGATCACCTGATCTGCACATATTAGTGTTTCCCTGCTTATTCACACACTGTAATTTAAGAGAGGCTATTAAATAACTGGTAAGTTCAATCAGGTATTCTGGAAGCTGAGAAAACACAAAAATGTGCAGGACAGGTGGTCCTCCAAAACCAGGGTTGAGAACCACTCATAGTATAATATTAAATAATATAATACTATAATATCACTCACTTCCACTATAATGTCACTCAATTTCTTATCATCATCTATACTGCTTTATCCTGTACACATGGTAGTGTGGGGCCTGGAGACTTTGGGCAAGAGAAGGGTACACCCTGGATAAGGTGCCACTCCATCGCAGGGCAGGCACACACACACACACACACACACACACACACACACACACACACACACACACACACTATGGGGCAATTTGGGAATGCCAATTAGCTCAATCTGCATGTTTTTGACTGTGGGAGGAAACCCACCAAGCACAGGGAGAACATGCAAACACCACACAGTCAGACCCCGAGGCGGGAATCTAGCCTTTGAGGCGCAAGACCACAGTGTGTAATATAAGACCACATAATATAATATAATATAATATAATATAATATAATATAATATAATATAATATACAATAAAATACAATAAAATACAATTTGCATACTGACTTCAATTTTAATCGATATTTTATTTTACTATTATTATTAAAAATATTACATTTCACTATACTATAGTAAATTTTTAGTTTTTTTATTTTCATTTAACTACACGTAAATTTTATGAACATCAAAATGACGACTTTTAAGCATACGGAAAAACAGAAACGGTACTAGTTCACTTCCGGTGTAAAGCCCGGGACTTCGATTTACGTACTTTCTGTTCGTCTTACGCAGTTCTATATACGTTGCGCTCATAGAGCGCGTACTCCATGTTGGTGTATTTCAGTTTTTTTACGCACAACGTGTGGAGTCGTTTACCTTGTGCGCCATTCTGCAGACCTGAGCAGGAAACTGTAGAGAGCCGGACGCGGTGGAAAGAACTGGTTTAAAATAAAGTAAGACGTATTCATAAGTATTAATGTGTTTTATTTTATTGTTTGCAAGCAGCCGCACTTGGTATTTATTATACTGTGCAGTATGAGTGGGAAGCTAAGTAGCTAAGCTTAGCTAAGCTAGCTAGCATTGTTGAATATTGTACGGTGTTGCATTGTGCTAGCTAATGCTGGATATTTGACTGCTTAAGCAACCTGATAGTTCCCATTTTGTATTTTATCTGTTTTAAGTGTATGATTAGTTATTACGTAAGTATTAAAAAGCTGTTGAGACGCCCTGTTCTTTAGTAGACAATTTTCCAGTAGCAAGCCGATGCTTATTGTTGCTAGCTAGTTCTTGATCCTAGCCCAAGTAAAAAGGCTTGTGAGTGGATTTATACTTTGGATTTCTATCTCATACTTGTGAATGCTGAATCACAAAATCAGTGTATATATACTGCTTTCATTACTGAGCATTAGATATTAGTGCTTAAGTTCATTAATTTGCTGAGATTGTGGTGTTAGGTGAGTTAAGGTAAGTCACACTGCTTGCTCAGAGGCTGCATTCACATCTACATACTGATGCAGTTAAATAACATTTTATGTACTGTTTTTAGATTAAGTTTTGTTGAACTCTTGTGTCCTTCCAGCCTGCTGTAGCTAAAGTCATTAATTTCTTGCTGTTTGTGTCCTACAGAGGCTGCCATGGCAGCTGCGTTTCCTTACAGGGGCGTCCCGGGTGGGATGCCACCGGGTGTTCCTCCTCCTGCTCCTGTTCCTGACTACATGTCTGAGGAGAAACTGCAAGAAAAAGGTGATTTTTATTGAAGTTATTTTGTGCGTTGATTTGTCTCAAGCAGTTATATTTTTTACAGGGTTTAAATTCTTAAAAACTGCCAAAAATACCTAATAAACGATGAAATGACTGTGTGCCAAAATCCAGTCCAGTACTTGCATCAACTGCTCATAAACATAAAAAGAAAAAAAAATAGAAGTTCTCTTACCAAGAAAAAGTATATATTTCAAAGAATTCATCAATTTTAGAATGTTTAATGTGGATGCAAGATTATCTTAAATTTAAAAAATAAAACCGGATTATTGCCGCAACACTCCTCCAAATATATAAAGAATTGTTATATTCATGTTAATTGCTCATACTTTATTTCTTTTTTTTAAGCTCGAAAATGGCAACAGCTGCAGGCGAAGCGCTACTCTGAGAAGAGGAAATTCGGTTTTGTGGACACTCAGAAGGAGGACATGCCTCCTGAGCATGTGCGCAAAATTATCAGGGACCATGGAGACATGACCAACAGGAAGTTCCGTCATGACAAAAGAGTCTACCTTGGGTAAATCAGAATTATCTAACCACCTGTAAAGAAATTTATTGACAAATTTTGGTAATATAGTGGGATCAATTGTTGGTTCTATTAAATTTTTAGCTTTTTTAGATATGTTTTCTGGATATTTTGAACAGTGAATATAATATTTTAAAGTAGTTAATTAATTAGTAAGGGGCAGCTCTATGCCCAGGTGATGTGTGAATACTCTGAGTACTTGAAGACCATTTTCCTTTGTTGTATTTCTGACTGAAAGACTTTTAAAAATACCATTTAAGGACAGGAGCTATAGTAAAGTCTAGCACATTTATAACTTGCATTAAAGACATTCCCACCATCTATACAGAACCTCAGCCTGTTCTTTGCAATGTCACACAGAACTAATATGGTTTATGACCAGTCTGAATTCCAGAATTTGTAACATTTTGTTTCATTTTTGTGTGTAGGGCTCTGAAATACATGCCTCATGCAGTGCTCAAGCTGCTGGAGAACATGCCCATGCCCTGGGAGCAGATCAGGGATGTTCCAGTGCTTTACCACATCACAGGGGCCATTTCCTTTGTCAATGAAATTCCCTGGGTCATTGAACCCGTCTACATTGCACAATGGGGGTGAGAGGTTTCTCTAATTCAATAAAATTTTGTACTGTGCATTTTATAATTGTGATAGAGATGCTAAGTATTGCTGTCTTTTAATTACTACCTTCCCTTAAAAATAGTACAATGTGGATCATGATGCGACGTGAGAAACGAGACAGGCGTCATTTCAAGCGCATGCGTTTCCCTCCCTTCGATGATGAAGAGCCTCCCCTGGATTATGCCGATAACATTCTTGATGTGGAGCCTCTGGAGGCCATTCAAATGGAGCTGGACCCTGAAGAGGACAGCTCTGTGGCTGAGTGGTTTTATGAGCATCAGCCCCTGAAGGATACAACTAAGTGAGTGAAAGGCAATTAAAAAATATTGCCTCCAGTGTAGGCCCTGTCTAATTGGCCTTTTTTTGTTTATTTTCCCCCCTACAGGTACGTGAATGGAACTACATACAGACGTTGGCAATTCAGTTTGCCCATGATGTCGACACTGTATCGGTTAGCCAATCAGCTGCTTACTGACTTGGTGGACAGGAACTACTTCTACCTGTTTGACCTGAAGGCCTTCTTTACTTCAAAGGCGCTGAACATGGCCATTCCTGGAGGACCCAAATTTGAACCCCTTGTTAGAGACATCAATTTACAGTATGTGTTTTTATCAACTTTGTCATCCTGCACAATGGAGAGCGGTTCACTTGGTAAGCTGTTAATTTAACCTCACCTGCTTTGGGTTACTACAGGGATGAAGACTGGAACGAGTTTAACGACATAAACAAGATCATCATCAGACAGCCTATTAGGACAGAGTACAAGATTGCTTTTCCGTACTTGTACAACAACCTTCCCCATCATGTGCACCTCACTTGGTAGGTGCTCTTTTCACAGTTTGACTGTCTGCATTGGTTAAAAAAAAAAAAAAAACATCCTAGGGCTGCATAGTTTGGTCAGAAATCACATTGCTAATATTTTGACACGTACTGTGATTTACACTGAAATATTTAACTATTAAATGTACTATTTTGTTTTTATCTAGGCTAACATCAAATAATTGGATAATTGCTCTTAAATGGCTGGTTGCCAATATTTAGTTATTAATTGGAAATTATGAAAAAAAATACACATACCTTATTGACAAACTACATAAATTCCAGACTATGAACATATTCCTTGCAATAAATTGCAGCACTCTAATCCATTAATGACTGATTCTTATCCAGGTACCACACACCTAATGTGGTGTTCATCAAGACTGAAGATCCTGATCTGCCAGCCTTCTACTTTGATCCACTCATCAACCCTATCTCTCACAGACACTCTGTTAAAGTAAGAAACATGCCAGAACACATTTTGTTTATATATATTTAAAAAAAAAAAGTTTTTCAGGATGGAAATATTTTCCCGGTTTCTTTTCCTATGTATCAGATGTTTGCGTCACACATGGATATCATTACGTTATTAGATTGTGAATTTATTTATAGCGAACTATTCGTGATGGTGACAAATTCAAATATATATGCAAGTTATTTAGGGGTTGTAGCTTTTATTGTGTAGGTTAATTCAGTCAGCCTGGTGTAGTCTGGTCTTTATGTCTAGTTACCATTGAAATGCAATACATTCATTTATTACTATACATTTGTTGTCTTTCTGATGGGTTTTTCTTTGTATAGAATAAAATGTTTTAACTACTCTTATAAATAAAGTTTATAATTCAGGATTGTTACTTGTCCTTAGAGCCAGGAGCCACTGCCTGATGATGATGAGGAGTTTGAGCTTCCTGAGTATGTTGAACCTTTCCTCAAAGAGACGCCTCTGTATACTGACAACACAGCCAACGGAATTGCTCTTTTATGGGCACCTCGTCCATTCAACCTGCGTTCAGGGAGAACCCGTCGTGCCATCGATGTTCCTCTCATTAAGAACTGGTGAGTCCTAAGCACTATACCAATCTCTGTGAAGTTATTTTTATTCATGTTATGCATGTGATATTTTTGTTGATCTTTACATTTTCTTTAGGTACCGTGAGCATTGTCCTGCAGGGCAACCTGTAAAAGTACGTGTCTCTTATCAGAAGCTTCTGAAGTACTATGTTCTCAATGCTCTGAAACACAGACCACCAAAAGCACAGAAGAAGAGGTGAGTCATTTATTTTCCTGCACAAAGCATTTGTGTTTTTAAAAGTTTGTAATGCCTTTACACAAACAAGCACAATATATTGTGAATGAATTTATTTTTGTATGTCCACAGGTACCTTTTCCGTTCCTTTAAGGCAACCAAATTCTTTCAGTCTACAAAGCTGGACTGGGTGGAGGTAGGGCTCCAGGTTTGCCGACAGGGTTACAACATGCTGAACCTGCTGATTCACAGAAAGAATCTCAACTACCTACACTTGGACTACAACTTCAACTTGAAGCCTGTGAAAACCCTCACCACAAAAGTAAGTAGAGTCTGGGTTTGTCTGAAATGAACTATATGTATAACTGTAATTATGTATATAATTTTGCTAATGTCACTTTATTATTACTCTCCCCATAGGAGCGTAAAAAGTCCCGTTTCGGGAATGCGTTCCACTTGTGTCGTGAGGTTCTTCGTCTGAGTAAACTGGTTGTGGACAGCCATGTGCAGTACAGACTGGGGAATGTTGATGCTTTCCAAGTACTACTACTACTTATTACTTAACTAAACCTACTCAAATAGATCTAAAGATATTACCCATCTTCCTCTGGTGTATTTAGCCTCCTTTTTAATTATGAATGTTTTGGTTCTTTGTAGTTGGCTGATGGACTGCAGTATATCTTTGCACATGTTGGCCAGCTGACTGGCATGTATCGGTACAAGTACAAGTTGATGAGGCAAATCAGGATGTGCAAGGACTTGAAACATCTCATTTACTATCGCTTCAACACAGTAAGTAAAGTTTGCTAACTGTAACACTTTAAACACTCAAGACTGTAGAGTTGATTTCAATATATTTTCAGCCTTAATTGAGAATTTTAATATTTTTTTGTAGGGCCCAGTTGGTAAGGGTCCAGGTTGTGGTTTCTGGGCCCCTGGATGGAGGGTGTGGCTCTTCTTTATGAGGGGCATCACACCACTGCTGGAGAGGTGGCTTGGCAACCTGTTGGCCAGGCAGTTCGAAGGTAAATAAAATTCATTTGTGAAACTGTTAGTTAAGTTGCTTTATGATATGTCTGTAACACTTAAAATTTTGTTAGTAAGGGAACATAAATTATAGTCAATTATGTCTGTTTTCAGGTCGCCACTCCAAGGGAGTTGCAAAGACTGTGACCAAACAGCGTGTGGAGTCTCATTTTGACTTGGAGCTGAGAGCGGCTGTGATGCATGACATCCTGGACATGATGCCTGAGGGAATCAAACAGAACAAGGCCAGGACCATTCTGCAGCATCTCAGTGAGTCTTGGAGGTGCTGGAAGGCAAACATTCCCTGGAAGGTATATATTCAGTTTTTTAATGTAGCTTGTATGTAAGCAGTCTTGAATTGCGTTTGATTTACTGATATCTACAGCAGTAAAAAAATAAATTCCATCACGCATTTACATTGTAACGTTGTCCTTTTACAGGTTCCAGGGCTTCCGACCCCCATTGAAAACATGATCTTGAGATATGTCAAGGCCAAAGCTGACTGGTGGACCAACACGGCTCATTACAACCGAGAGCGAATCAGGCGAGGAGCAACTGTGGACAAAACTGTCTGCAAGAAAAACCTTGGCCGTCTCACACGACTCTACCTGAAGGCTGAGCAGGAGAGACAACACAACTACCTAAAGGTAAGAACCTAGTTCATGTATACTGTAATGCCCTTCAGGAAAGAATAAATGTAGATGCAGTATCATTTTTGAATTGGTCTGTCTCAGGATGGGCCATACATCACTGCTGAAGAGGCAGTGGCTATCTACACCACCACGGTGCACTGGCTGGAGAGCCGACGCTTCTCCCCGATTCCTTTCCCCCCTCTGTCATACAAACACGACACCAAACTGCTCATCCTGGCTCTGGAGAGGCTCAAAGAGGCCTACAGGTCAGTTAAGACTCTTCCAACAAGCAGATAGGCACTTTAGCAGATAATACACAGCACTGATTATGGGCTATAAGCATGAGAACATTTACATGGAGCGCCTGCTAATATTCTGTTTTGTGTGTATTAGTGTGAAGTCAAGGTTGAATCAGTCTCAGCGTGAAGAGTTGGGTCTGATTGAGCAGGCTTATGACAATCCTCACGAGGCTCTGTCCAGGATCAAGCGTCATCTCCTCACTCAAAGAGCGTTCAAAGAGGTAAACATATGAACATGCATAAGCACAACACTGAGATGATGTCAAGCCTTTCGGTCTCTTTGTGATGTCTTTGTCCTACTGTATGTGTTTCAATTGCTGTTTGTGATTTCTCCAGGTGGGCATCGAGTTTATGGACCTGTACAGTCACCTAGTGCCTGTGTATGATGTGGAACCTCTAGAGAAGATCACAGATGCTTACTTGGACCAGTACTTGTGGTATGAGGCTGACAAGCGCAGGCTTTTCCCACCTTGGATCAAACCTGCTGACACAGAGCCACCTCCACTGCTGGTATACAAGTGGTGCCAAGGTGAGGAATCGTTGTTGCATATGGTTACAGGTGTTGGTCATTGATAATGCAGCCATGATCTTGGAATTTTAACTCCTGTCTTTTGCTTTAGGAATCAACAATCTGCAAGATGTGTGGGAGACCACAGAGGGAGAGTGTAACGTCATGCTGGAGTCCCGCTATGAGAAAATGTACGAAAAGATCGACTTGACGCTGCTTAACAGGCTTCTGCGTCTGATCGTCGACCACAACATTGCTGATTACATGACGGCAAAGAACAACGTGGTCATCAACTACAAGGTTTGTCACATAGAAAACGATGGATAATTCGCTTTTGTATTGGTTTTACATTATTTGCACATTAGACTTGGAAGAAATTGTTATAAGATCCATGTATTTAAAAAAAAATATTTCAGACAGCTATAAATTTCAGGCAGGTTGCAAAGTCAGTTTTAGCCATTTTAAACTTCGGATTCAGTTTGCAAATGTAAAAAAGTAGATCTGAAAGTGTAGTTAACAAATCCCAGCAGAGTGTTTTTTTTTTTTCTCAAATAGGGCGCTTATACGAATTTACAAAGCAGACCCGAGCACAAAATATAATTTTTTTATGAAACATGTATGGTGTAAACTTTTATCCTAAGTAAATGCATGGTATTTTATAAATGAAATTTAAAAAAGTGCAACATGTTCATGTCCATGGACTGATTTGCATTATAATGCAAATCTGTACTGGACAAAAATATCACCTGTGTGTGATTAGCTTATTCTTGCCTTGCTTTAGGACATGAACCACACCAACTCGTATGGCATCATCAGGGGCCTGCAGTTTGCCTCCTTCATTGTGCAGTACTATGGACTGGTGATGGACCTGCTCGTTCTGGGTCTTCACCGCGCCAGCGAGATGGCTGGACCTCCACAGATGCCCAACGATTTCCTCAGCTTCCAGGACAGTGTTACCGAGAGTGCCCACCCCATTCGCCTGTACTGCAGATACATCGACCGCATACACATGTTCTTCAGGTCAGTGTCACCTTTTGAGCATTGGATGGCTTGGGTGAAGTTGAGTAAAAATCTGCGAAAAAAAAAAAATGGTGGCTTTAAAAATGGTGAGTCAACATGTAGAACATGTTGTGTGTAATAAATACAAAATTAAGTATATAGTATTTTACTCTTGTTGGTTCCTGACGTTTCAGACACCCTGTACGTGTTGCACAATTATGAGTTTGGTTCGTGATAAGGGTTGCTGGTTGGAGTTAATAAATGTCTTGTAATTAAGTAAATTTAATAGGGACCTGAGGAAGAGTGTACTTGTTTTCTCAGATTTTCTGCTGATGAAGCCAGGGATCTGATCCAGCGCTACCTGACTGAACACCCTGATCCCAATAACGAGAACATTGTAGGCTACAACAATAAGAAGTGCTGGCCCAGAGATGCTAGGATGAGACTGATGAAGCACGATGTTAACCTGTATGTGTTAACATAGCAACGCTTTTTACACTTTTTTACTACTTTTACTTTCATACACTTAATTTCTTAAATTAGTTTTTGCGGTGATGCTCATGTTCACTTCCCTGTGACTTGTCAAGGGGCCGTGCCGTGTTCTGGGACATTAAGAATCGTCTTCCACGGTCTGTGACGACTATACAGTGGGAGAACAGCTTTGTGTCAGTATACAGTAAAGACAACCCTAACTTGCTCTTCAACATGTGTGGATTTGAGTGCCGCATCCTGCCCAAGTGCCGCACCAGTTATGAGGAGTTCACCCACAAGGATGGAGTGTGGAACCTACAGAATGAGGTCAGAAAACTAAAATACTTAATTTACTTTAAAAAAAAAAAAACTTACAGTAGCATTAAATTATGTTTTAAAGGCTATGTGGTTTGGCTAACTGGTATCTTTTGTTTGTTTTCAGGTGACTAAGGAAAGGACAGCTCAGTGCTTCCTGCGAGTGGATGATGAATCAATGCAGAGGTTCCATAACAGAGTGCGACAGATTCTCATGGCCTCTGGATCCACCACTTTCACTAAGGTATGGTGTGAGGAGAGGGGAAAATGGCATCACTGTGATCACATTTATAACACTAGTATAGTACTCAATTTTTGTGTTACTACGTGTTTACTTTTTTTTTTTCTGTCCTTATCAGATCGTGAACAAATGGAACACAGCTCTGATTGGTCTGATGACCTATTTCCGTGAGGCTGTGGTTAACACTCAGGAGCTGCTGGACCTTTTGGTGAAATGCGAAAATAAGATCCAGACCCGTATTAAGATTGGGCTTAACTCCAAAATGCCTAGCCGTTTCCCTCCCGTTGTCTTTTACACCCCCAAAGAGTTAGGAGGTCTGGGCATGCTTTCCATGGGCCACGTGCTTATCCCGCAGTCTGATTTGAGGTAATTTTTGTATAACTGAATATTTGTCTTAGACTGGCACATCAGGAGTCCAAACAAATCTAAACGTTAATAAATAATTAGTATGATGACAAAGTTTGTATGATCAGGAATTTTTTTTTTGTGCGTGATCAGGTGGTCAAAACAGACAGATGTGGGTATCACTCACTTCCGTTCTGGTATGAGTCACGAGGAGGATCAGCTGATTCCCAATCTGTACCGCTACATCCAGCCATGGGAGAGTGAGTTTATTGACTCTCAGAGAGTCTGGGCTGAGTATGCTCTCAAGAGACAGGAGGCCATTGCCCAGAACAGGTACAAACATCTCATAAATTATTAAATGTAAATAAATATATTTGCTTTGTTGTACTCGGCATAAGATTTTGTGCTGTTACCCTAAAGGCGTTTGACGCTGGAGGATTTGGAGGATTCTTGGGACAGAGGCATTCCTCGTATCAACACCCTGTTCCAAAAAGACAGGCACACACTGGCCTATGACAAGGGCTGGAGAGTCCGAACAGACTTCAAACAGTATCAGGTTAAAACTCTTTTAGTCAGATAATATATTTTTTATATATGTATGGATCTATTTTTAAATATCATGGACTCGTGTAAAAATTTGCTATTTTGCGTTCTCAGGTGCTAAAGCAAAATCCGTTCTGGTGGACTCACCAGAGACACGATGGGAAATTGTGGAATTTGAACAACTACCGCACAGACATGATCCAAGCACTAGGAGGAGTGGAAGGAATTTTGGAACACACTCTGTTCAAGGGGACTTACTTTCCCACTTGGGAGGGTCTCTTCTGGTAAGGGTTACTGCTTGTCCTAAGAAAATTGTCCTTTGGGGAATTTCGCCTTGTTTATCTTCATTCTCCATTAGGATTACATTGTAACCATGTTCCCCCCCCCCCCCCCCCCCTTTATAGGGAAAAGGCCAGTGGTTTTGAGGAGTCCATGAAATGGAAGAAACTGACCAATGCTCAGAGATCTGGTCTAAATCAGATCCCCAATCGACGATTCACTTTGTGGTGGTCTCCCACGATCAACAGAGCGAACGTATGCATACAGTCTTGCTATAGTTCTTGTCTCTTCTCTTCAGTTTTATAGCTATTGCTCATTTCCTTTCTCCGTTTTTTTTTTTTATTATTATTTTTTAGGTATACGTGGGTTTCCAGGTGCAGTTGGATCTCACTGGAATCTTCATGCATGGCAAAATTCCCACCCTCAAGATATCCTTGATCCAGATCTTCAGAGCTCACTTGTGGCAGAAGATTCATGAGAGCATTGTCATGGATCTGTGTCAGGTACACAGTGTCTTGAGATTAAGTAATACTGAAAGTGATTTATTTGCAAAACTATTCAACACTTTACACTTGAACCCTAATTGACAATGTGTTGTGTGTAGGTGTTTGACCAAGAACTGGATGCTCTGGAGATTGAAACTGTCCAGAAGGAAACCATCCATCCTAGGAAGTCTTATAAGATGAACTCCTCTTGTGCAGATATTCTGCTTTTTGCTTCCTACAAGTGGAACGTTTCCAGACCATCACTGCTTGCTGACTCCAAGTACGTCTTCAAACTCTAACAATGTAGTTTGACTTTATTTTGTTGATTTATGCTTAGTGTGTGTTTAATTTTTATTATTGCATTTGCTTCTGACAGGGATGTTATGGACAGCACAACCACTCAGAAGTACTGGATTGACATTCAGCTCAGATGGGGAGACTATGACTCGCATGACATTGAGAGATATGCCAGGGCCAAATTCCTGGACTACACCACAGATAACATGAGTATCTACCCATCCCCTACTGGGGTGCTCATTGCCATTGATCTGGCATACAATCTGCACAGGTCAGTGTTTCAGTGGGGTACTCATCAAATTTATTTGTGTTGAGTTGTTCTGGACTTGCTATTCTAACCTGAATTTGATCTGTATATCCATGCAGTGCATATGGAAATTGGTTCCCTGGCAGCAAGCCTCTGATCCAGCAGGCCATGGCGAAGATCATGAAGGCCAACCCTGCCTTGTACGTGCTGAGGGAGCGCATCCGCAAGGGTCTGCAGCTCTACTCGTCAGAGCCCACTGAGCCCTACCTGTCCTCGCAGAATTACGGAGAACTCTTCTCCAATCAGATCATCTGGTTTGTGGATGACACCAACGTGTATCGGGTCACCATCCACAAGGTGAGTCTATAGCCTCTCAAGTGCACTCTGTACGTTTTGGCCATAATTAACACATTTTAATTGTCTTTGTGCTCACCATGATGTGTCTTTCCATTAAAGACTTTTGAGGGTAACTTGACGACAAAACCTATCAACGGGGCCATTTTCATCTTTAATCCAAGAACTGGGCAGCTCTTCTTAAAGATCATTCACACATCCGTGTGGGCTGGGCAGAAGCGTCTGGGTCAGGTAGGATTTTTAAAAAATATATTTATTTAAAATTTTTACCTTTTGTTACAAGTTTAAAGTACAATTGCTTTAAACTGATATTTTTTGTTGTAGTTGGCCAAATGGAAAACTGCTGAGGAAGTGGCTGCTCTTATTCGATCACTGCCAGTTGAAGAGCAGCCCAAACAGATCATCGTGACCAGGAAAGGCATGTTGGATCCTCTTGAGGTGAGCTCACTTCAAAAGCAGTTATTGCTAGGTGTGCTGGCTAATGTAATGTGTGCCTATTTATTTATTAGTTTTGTCATTTTTCTTCTTTTTTCTCTCTAGGTGCACTTGTTGGATTTCCCCAACATTGTCATCAAAGGCTCTGAGCTTCAGCTGCCATTCCAGGCTTGTCTAAAGGTGGAGAAGTTTGGAGACCTCATTCTAAAGGCCACTGAGCCACAGATGGTCCTGTTCAATCTGTACGATGACTGGCTGAAGACCATTTCTTCTTACACTGTAAGTTAATTTACAATTTTTTTTTCTTTTAACACAAATATTTTAATGGGCTATTTGATGGCTGTTGCTCCACTTATAATGATGTCCCATTCCTGTTTAGGCCTTCTCACGTCTGATCTTGATCCTGAGAGCCCTCCATGTGAACAACGATCGTGCAAAGGTGATCCTGAAGCCTGACAAAACCACCATCACTGAGCCGCATCATATCTGGCCCACTCTGACGGACGAGGAGTGGATCAAGGTGGAGGTGCAGCTCAAAGATCTCATCTTGGCTGACTATGGCAAAAAGAACAAGTAAGTCAGCTCCCCAGGTCAGAGGATAAAACAACACTGCTTTGAGCAATGCTTTTAATGGCACATTTTAAAATGTTTCTTTCTCTTTTCTCCAGTGTGAACGTGGCTTCTCTGACACAGTCTGAGATCAGGGACATCATTCTGGGTATGGAGATCTCTGCCCCCTCACAGCAGAGGCAGCAGATTGCTGAGATTGAAAAGCAGACTAAAGAGCAGTCTCAGCTGACAGCCACGCAGACTCGCACCGTTAACAAACACGGAGATGAAATCATTACCTCCACCACCAGCAACTACGAGACACAAACCTTCTCCTCAAAGACTGAATGGAGAGTCAGGTAGGAAAAGACCATTCAAGATGTTCTATTGTTTTGTCATTTTACTCTATGCAGCAGCGTATGCCTTATTCTTACTGATGCACTGTATGCACACCTCTCTCTTATTCGTAGGGCGATCTCCGCAGCAAACTTGCACTTACGTACCAACCACATCTACGTATCTTCTGATGATATTAAAGAAACTGGATACACTTACATTCTGCCTAAGAACGTCCTAAAGAAGTTTATTTGCATCTCTGACTTGCGTGCGCAAGTAAGTTACATTATTTATGTATTTTTTTTTTTTTTTTACTTTTGACTTTTCTCTATAGCATTAATATTGATTTCTTTTTTTACCCTGGTAATTTTCGTACAGATTGCTGGTTATCTGTATGGCACAAGTCCTCCAGATAACCCACAGGTGAAAGAAATTCGCTGCATTGTCATGGTGCCTCAATGGGGCACGCATCAAACTGTCCACCTGCCCAGTCAGCTGCCACAGCACGAATATCTCAAGGTCTGTCCCTTTTCTTTAGTTGTGTTATCATAAAGGTTTCTTAATGTTTATGATATCCATATTCTATTGATGCCACAAGCATTCTCTCCAATCTTGGAAAACATCTCATCTTGTTCTTTTATAGGAAATGGAGCCGCTTGGTTGGATCCACACTCAACCCAATGAATCCCCTCAGTTGTCTCCTCAGGATGTCACCACACATGCCAAAGTCATGGCCGATAATCCATCCTGGGATGGCGAGAAGACCATCATTATCACTTGCAGGTACACAGATGAAGATGATTAGTGTCATCTAGTAATTTTGTTAAATTGTGCTTAATTGCTTGGCTGTTAAGTATAATTTCATGTAAAACCAATTTCATGTGGTTTTACATAATATTTGATGACCTTGGGTCATTCTATCAGATCGGAATTCCGCTTAGATTTGCTTCATTCAGTTTACTTTGTTCCGATGTAACTGTATACATGCCTTCAGTTCTCATTGATCAGTCTGCTGATTGTTTTCTCTTGTGTAGTTTTACTCCAGGGTCCTGTACGTTGACTGCTTATAAGCTGACTCCTAGTGGATACGAGTGGGGCAGACAGAACACAGATAAAGGCAACAACCCCAAGGGTTACCTACCCTCTCATTATGAAAGGGTGCAGATGCTGCTGTCTGATCGCTTCCTTGGCTTCTTCATGGTGCCTGCCCAAGTCTCCTGGAATTACAATTTCATGGGTGAGCACAGCATTAACAGCTTGAAATATTAAACACTTATTTAAAGCAGAGTGGTTTTTTTTTTTAAGGGGATATATATATATATATATATATATATATATATATATATATATATATATATATATATATATATATATATATTTTTTTTTTTTTAAGTTATTAATTATTTCTCCTTTTCTCTATTCCAGGTGTTCGGCACGACCCCAATATGAAATATGAGCTGCAGCTGTCGAACCCGAAAGAGTTTTATCACGAGGTTCATCGGCCTTCTCACTTCCTCAACTTTGCATCGCTGCAGGAGGGTGAGATCTACAATGCTGACCGTGAGGATATGTATGCTTAGCACCACAGACTGCTACCATTGACGTTCAATGAGCACCTAAGAGGCTTATGTTTTGCAAATCTGTTGTACTCTGTCCTTTGAGACTTTACCATGGTGTCAGATTGAAAGCACTGTGTAAGACACCCGTTTTTAGATTTTGTATAATGCTTCATTGGCATGATCACTTGTGTTGCTGCACATTGCCTAAAGTTTTTTTGTGTGTGTGTAGTTGAGGAAAGCTACATCAATGTTCTTTCTATAATATCGCGAAATGTTTCATGATCTTAAAGTACGTTTTTTTTTTTTTTTTTTTTTTTTTTTTTTTATAAGTCAATTGTAATATTCTTGGTAGTTTGGGTCAAAAATAAAGATCACCTCTTAAAGTTTGAGGTTGTTTTCTGTTGCAACATTTAAACACATTTGAGCTCCTTCTGTTGTACATGCATGTTTAAAATACTAGCAGCCCCTCCTGGGGCTGTGTTCACAAAACTTAAGGCTAAAAGTTGAAAATTTTTAGAATTGACATTTTCTTACAAAATACTTGAGTTATAACATTTTCTTAGAATTTTCCCTTAAGTTTATGACAATCTTAGTAAAGATAAAAATGATTCATGCAACATCTAAGCCCTAAAAACAGCTTATACAGTAAAAATTAAGAGTAAAGAGGATGACCTTTAAGAGGCTTAAGAGTTTCTATAGCAGATGACAAAATGGCGGAAAGAAGAAATATTCTCCAAACACTGAATGTAAAGCTAAAGGTAAACACTGCTCTTCTGTCCAATTTGGATTGTTGACTACATACCATTCAAAAGTGCAACTTACAGTAAATAGACTGTCCTCCAATCATGTAAATTGGTTAAAGCCGAGTCATTTTGCTTCCATCAATCTGAAATGAATTACAAGTAATACAATCAGTATGGTAAATAAATGTAAGAACTTAATATAGTAACTACTTTGTGGAAACTGGTTGCTTCAAAAGTAGACACATTTTCAACATTTGGCTATTTTAATTAACTTTAAGATATTTGGCCTATAACAGAAACTTTGCCTAAAGTAGCCTGCATTCATGATTATACATTTTTTATATACAAACATTGATTTCACTGTCTATTCTATTATCATATATTCTATTTTCACAAAGAGCACATTTTAAAACCTTTACAGATTTTATTTTTATCAACCAATCACAGTCCTTGAATTGCTGCATCATCCCTAGCAATGGGCTCAACCGCACCTCTTCACGAAGATAAAGGTTTTTGTACTTTCCTTGTAAATCACATTTAGTCTAGGACTCCCAGCTAGGACTTTTTAAGGTAGGACCTCTCAGAGAATTTTAAGAAGCTTTATGAATGTGGGTTCTGAACTCTGCTGTTGTGTACATTTCTCTTTTTTCTCAGTTTCTCCTTTCTCCTTTTTATTATCAGATCAGAAAATCATAGTCTTAAATGAAACTGTTTGTTTCTTGGCACTTATCTAAAAAGTATTTTCTGCATGCTCAAACACATTGCTCATGAGTCATCTACAACCCAGATAAACAGACTGCAATTAAAGAGTTACTTTGGATTAATACTTCTATTAATCAACAGACTATGGCTATTTCAGAGTCTGTTATGGCATTTTTCAAGACTGCTAGTAAACATGTCTTTGTTGTTTTTGTTGTTATGAACTGTGAAGTGCACTACCATCGTCATCGGATGATTCCTTTACTTGATGTAATAGTGTTGTGGGGTCCTCACGCTAGTTTCTGGATATGGAAATACATTTTCTTATAGGTAAATAAATATTGTCACCATATTCATGGAACCAGAGATGGGAGGGATGTGTCTCCACTTCCCCCCCCCTTTCATATATGTTTGCATTTGCGAAATTGTTCATAATATTTATTGCAGATATTTATAAAATTGTACTAACAGATATTAAATTTGTACTAATTGAATTGGCACCTAGATATCAGGTGGTGCCTGGTAATTCCATCCCTACATGTAACCTAACTCAGTAGTCCTTTGGGCAATCTCTCTTAACTTCATCTGTGGTAGTACACTGTGTCTGTACACTCCGTTCTAACAGTTCAGGATCCAAAAAAAATTTTTTTTTTAAAAAGACCATCTTCAGTGCCGTATGTGATATCGGCACAAACGGCAACCATTAACTTGTCACCAAATAGAGTAGCAAAAAAAAAAAAAGAAATTGGCACCAACCTTCAAAAGCATATCAGAGATACACAGGTAAATATTTGGCCAAAAGCATGTGAACAACCGTCCAATCGCACCTACGTGTTGTTTTTTAAATCCTATTCCAGGAATTATAATGTGTGTAAATAATTATAATAATAATTGTAATCTGTTATAAATGGTGTTATAACTAATGTTAGAAAATTGATTAATCTGGGACAGCTTTCCACCAGATTTCAAGAATATTAAGTCAGGCACTGATTTCTGGCAAGGAGGCCTGGCATGTGGTCAGCATTTCCGCTCCAAAAAGTGTCCAGGGCTCATCAGCATGGACTTTACCTTATGCACAAAGGCAATACTTTGCTCGAACAGGTTTGGCCACTTGGTTTCAGCTGTGGGAAATCCTAAAATGACAGCATATAAAGACATTGTTTACAACTGTACAGAATTGTGTAATTTTGGTATAAATATAGTTAATGTGTTATATGCTGGTGTTTCCCTTTAAATAATATAAAAGCCCTATGTCAGAGGAAATTGTCTAGGCTACTCAAGGGCCCTTGAAAACATTCCTGGCTTTTACACGTCTACATTGTAAGAAGTTCCTCTTTCACAATTCTAATTTCCGCTAGTAGTCCTGCTTACATGTAAAAGGTCAATTTATGAATAGTATATATAGTATTTTCTACATTCTAGAACAAAAGTGGAGGCGGTGTACACCCTGGACGGGGTGCCAATCCATCACACGGCACACACATACGCACACTCACACTCATTTACACACTTTGAGCAATTTAGCCTAGTCTGCATGTCTTTGGACTGTGGGAGGAAACCAGAGTACCCAGAGGAAACCCACCAAACACAGAGAGAACATGCAAACAATAAATGCAATGCACATTGAGCCTGGCTGTGAATCGAACCTGGACCCTGGAGGTGCAAGTGCTAACCACTACACTGACCGTGCCGCCCCGGAAGACATATTGTAAACCAGACTGAGGAAAAGGTTAATGCTGGTTGTGACAGAAAGGTGTCAGAACACATTTAGCATTTCAGTGGTAAAATCTCAATAAATCAATAAAAATCTCAATAAAATATGTAATACAAAATTACATATAATAATACAATATTGCATACATATATTAGATTACTGTGCAATATTTACAAATGCTCTTGGGTCATATGGAGTGCAATCATTGTCATAATGGCATATGAGTATTAGTGTATTCATTTAATGTATTCAAAAGTTTAGTGTGCAATATGGTACGGTTTTAGGACTATATGCAATATGGTACTTACTGTATTCATTTAGAGTATTCTAAAGTTTAGTGTGCAATATGGTACTTAGTGTTTTACTTACTGTATTCATTTAGAGTATTCTAAATGAATATTTAGTGTGCAATATGGTACTGTTTTAGGACTCTTTATATTATATTCTATTATATATATATATATATATATATATATATATATATATATATATATATTTGTAGTTATTTATTACTTTTCCTTTCTTCTCGATAACAAGGGTGAGCAACTGTAACCAAGAATAAGTCATTTCCCTCTTGGATTAATAAAGTTTTTTGAATCTTGAGTCATGAAAATGGGGGAACAACTCAATATTAGGCAGGTGGTCATAATGTTATATACAATATATATATATATATATACAGTATATACAGTAAATTCTACTTTACTCAGTTTTTTTTTTGTAATTGTTTTTGTTGGATGCAAGCAAATGATGATTTGTAAGTTTTCCTTTTTCTTTTCTAGAGAAACCCCCTGTACATTCCCTGTGAAACTGCGACACGCCGCCTACAGCTCTGAACACATCACACTCAGCAGCATTGGTTGGGAGAGAAGGAGGATCCAGACATGGGGAAATAAGCCAGGATGTCTGTCAGCGCTCACACTGAGCCCTTGTGCTGTGCGCTGTGCTGTTGTGTGCTGTAGGAGTGCTTTATGCAAACACTGGAGCTGAGTTGTGTGTAGGTGTAAATAAAGCATGCTATAACCTGTCTACTGGATCGGATCTGATCAAGCAGGACTCGGTCCTGACACGACTATAGCTCATTAAATAAGTCTGGGATTTAGAAAGTGATAACTTCATGGGCTGACACTGTGGTAGGCTTAAACTGAAACCGAAAAAAACACATTCTCGGAATAGCGCTGAAATGTCAGACGGTGGCTGAGGCTCGCGCGCGCGCGCTCGTGTGTGTGTTCGAGGGAGTCTAGTTAGTTTCTTCTTC
>JAAGKR010003301.1:0-76717 GCA_011419295.1 Clarias macrocephalus
CTGGGGGAGGAAACGCGGAGGTCCACACACTCGGCCTCCAACCGTTCAGTTCTGTTCAGGTACTCTCTCATTAATATATCCATTTTCTTTTTCACAATTCCTTTTTTTTTTTTCCTTTCTATCTTTGTGTTCTGTGTTCTGCCTTTCTCCTTTGTCTTTTTCATTCTTTTGCCTGCTGCTCTTTCCTTTTTTTCCCCATCATTTTCTTTAGGTTTTTCTTTATGCTTTCTTTCAGTCTTTATTTGCTCTTACTCCATTTTGTGCTTACTTTTCTACCTGTCTGATTTCTATTTTTCTCTCTCTCTTCTCTCAGGGTGGTGCTGGTCAGTGTGTGGACAGTCAGACCGCAGTATTCAGCAGCACTCCCGTGTA
This sequence comes from Clarias macrocephalus, assembly GCA_011419295.1. Lineage (NCBI taxonomy): Eukaryota > Metazoa > Chordata > Actinopteri > Siluriformes > Clariidae > Clarias > Clarias macrocephalus. The sequence continues at coordinate 373 of JAAGKR010003301.1, forward strand.
CAGTCCGGCTAAACCAGCGTCGAAGCCGAAGAGCTGCAGCAGTACCGTGGCTCTGAGCGAGCTGACAGAGTACGACAAGGTCATCATCCCCAAAAAGACCCGCAGCGGCAAGAAAGGACACGACGGTACAGAAGACGGCTTCACCCTCTGCTTTGCATTTCATTTCAGATAGCAGTTTGAGTTTTATTTATTTATTTATTTTTTAAAGAGCCTTTTATTTGGTTAGTATTTGCAGCGCAAAAACGACAACACACACCTAACTTAAAAGTCGTTTTTTTTTTTTTTTTTTTTTTTTAAGTAGGTCATGTTTTGTTTGTCAGCAGGTCAAAACAAAGCCAGAGGTCAGAAGCTCAAGTGCAGTTACTGTGACAAGGCGTTCGCTAAAAACTTCGACCTGCAGCAGCACATCAGAAGGTAAACAAGTGTTGCTCTGCTTCATCCTGGGCTCACGTTTCTTAACTTTTTAACTTTTTATTTAAACAGATCACTGCACGGTTCAGACGAATAAGTTGTGTGAGACGCACCAATTATGCCCAAATAATCTCGTCATAGAGAAAGAAGGAATAAGGCCGCCAAAAATACTGCTTCGATCATTCCATGCTAAAAACAATCCGACATCCTGTACTGTGCAACGCTCGCTCGCTCATCTATATCGCTTAATCCTGTATTCAGGGTCGCGGGGGGTCTGGAGCCTGTCCCAGGAGGTTTTGGGCACAAGGTGGGATCCACCCTGGACAGGGTGCCAATCCATTACAGGGAACACCTAGTTCGCGCGCTCATTCACACACACTACGGTCAATTTGGGAACGCCAATTAACCTAAGCCACATGTCTTTGGACTGTGGGAGGAAACCGGTGTACGCGGAGGAAACCCACCAAGCACGGGGAGAACATGCAAACTCCACGCACACAGAAGGGAATCGAACCCGGACCCCGGAGGTGCAAGGCGGCACGGTAGTGTAGTGGTCAGCAACACCTGCACTGCAATTGCGCCCTCTTTTGGTACAAGCTAATAGATGGGTGGGCTACTGAGTAATAATTTGCAAAACAAACATCTCAGTTAATACTAGTCCCGTCAGTCGATCTTAAAAAGTTTAATCTAATTGATCACAGGTGGATAGACTAGATAATCACAGTTTGAAACATTATGCACCGGCAAAATGTGTTTCCTGTCTTTAACACGCCCAGAGTGAAATGAGTGCAGTAGTCGTCATTGATTTAGGTGTGCTGTTACACATAGGTTGCTATGGTTACTTAACGATATGTTTAATGAGAACAACAAGATGACTGAGGAAACAACAAAGCTTCTAGATGGAAGTTTGGATAAGAAACAGGACATCATTATCTCTCACAGCCAGGTTACAGCGCTGTGATTGTGGGAAGCCATTAGGGTTGAACTTGGTCATACGATTAATTAATTAGAGCTGTCAGTATTAACACGTAAATTATCAATCGATTAAATGCTGTTTAAAATAAACCAATTGAACATTAAATGTGTTTCTAGATCAATCGCATGCATTCATCTTCTCTAAATAAAAATTGAAGGAAAAGGTGCATTTATGATAAAATGCAGTAAATGTTATGCAGAGTTCGACTAATAAATAATGACCGTTATAGTGGAGGTAGTAACATGAAGCATTGTATGCAGCGTTTCCAGACTTTATTTAGGAAGTTATTCCGGCTACGGGAAGTGAGGCCCTTTTTGTGATTCCCTTTTCTAGATTCTCTAGAGTCTAAAGTTTCATAAAGAGCTTTATTTTTTTACTCTTGGGTTTTTTTTTTTTTTTACGTTCTGTGCCGCAGTCATACGGGTGAGAAGCCGTTCCAGTGCATCGTGTGCGGCCGAGCCTTCGCACAGAAATCCAACGTGAAGAAGCACATGCAGACGCACAAGGTGTGGCCGGCCGGCGTGCACAGCACCATGTCCAGACTCCCCGTCTCGGCGAAACCGGTCTCCGAGGACGCGGCCCAACGTCCCGACGCACGCGAAGAACGCGATGACCGCGTTCTGGATCAGTCCGAGCCGAAAGGATCCGCCCAGGTTCAAAACGAGCAGCTCATCCAGATCGACAGCTCGTACCAGTGCCAGTTCTGCGGCGGCAAATTCAGCAGCTACTTCCAGCTCAAATCCCACATGACCCAGCACAAGGACGAGCAGGTACGACGATGCCGAGCTGCACTCCGTACAGAGCCGCATCTTGGATGAAGTCGCCAGATTTCTAATCGTGTCCTTTCCGTTTGAGATGCGTTCCTGTTCTCGTATAAACCCGTGTTCACGTTGCAGGTCTACAGGTGTGTGGTCAAGTCGTGCTCTCAGACCTTCCAGAAACTGGAGCTCTTCCTCGAGCACATCCGCTCTCACCAGGAGCACCTGACGTACCGCTGTCACCTCTGTACCAAAGTGTTCCCGTCCCTGTTCGAGCTCGGGATGCACCAGTACTCGCACAACTTCTGTCCTCAGCAGAGCACTCGCAAGGACGCCGCCTACTACAGGTGAGGATGAGTACGCGCGTGGAGGGCCGTCATCACCGCATCATCACAATCACTCGGATCGATCGGGGAATTGGGTAAAGGCTTGAAATCGATGGGAACTGGAAACAGGATGTAGCCTTAAGCGATCATGTTGGATAATATAAGCCTAACCCCAGGGGAAGTGAACTTGAGTGAGAAGAAAACACTTGGGTGATCTATAGAGAAGCTGATCATCACATTCCATCACATAGGGAACGCATTCATTTACTCTAAAATCAGATTCTTTTTTTTTGCTTTAGACGATGTTGTTGTTTTTGTTGTGTAGGTGTAATAAGTGTCAGAGTAAATACTCCACACAGGACGCTCTGGAACAGCACATCCTCAGTGCCTCACACAACTTCCCCTGTCCGCACTGCCACAAGGTACGCGTGCCACACACACACACACACACACACACACACACACACACACACACACACACACACACACACACACACACACACACACACACACACACAGAGAGCACTTCACAGCCTGTTGTGTACAAGCATTTCCTCCAGGCTTGTACAATGCCATGTTGTGTGTTTACTCCAATTTATCATTAAGTTTAGCATCATGAATATATTACTTGATAGCATTGTTACCGTGCTGGGTTGAGTAACTATGCGCGTGTGTGTGTAGGTTTTCCCGTGCGAGCGGTATTTCCGGAGACACCTGCTCACTCACGGCTCCGTGGGCCGCTTCAAATGCCAGATCTGCAAGAAGCTGTTCAAAACGGAGCACTACCTCAAACTGCACACGCAGATCCACTCGGGTACGGAGACTCTGCACAGAGCGAGCAATAAAAGGCCGCGTGACCAATCAGGGCTACCGGTATCGCCCCGGGGTTCATTAGCATCCAGTAAACATCACGCTACGTCGAGTGTTTTACTCCTCTTGCACTTCAGGAGTGAGCGGAACACATGTACAGACTAAACGTATAATAATAAGAGTATTATATAATAATGACTATAGAAAATCATTATAACTATAATAAACCAGTCTCAGAAAAATTGTCCGTCTGTCTATCCAAATAAACCAACTTTTCCATGAGATTCTAATTTATTGAGGCTCACCTGTACTGTATATATTTATTTTGAATCCATGTTTATTTACAGATGTTCATCCATTCTAGCAGATTTAAACCGCTACTAATTCCCTCATCAGTCTCACAATTTTATTATATATATATTTTTTATTCTCCTTCCTGAAGCTGAGACAAAATGTAATTCTAAAAAAAAAAATAATAATAATAATTACCCCGCAGTGTAGTCTGTTGTTTTGAAGGAAGTAAAACGAGCTGACACTGGAGACTCCTTTAATAATGATGTAATAAACTGCGTATTGCTGAGGGAACGACTGTCTACAGCTGTGTTAACAAAAACACAAACGGGAGCTTAAATATATTTAATGTTATAAAGCAGATTATTTAGTACGTGATTTATTCAGGAAAAAGCAACAGCGCCCTCCTGTGTCTTTTCTATAATGGTATCTATACTGTAAACTGTTTGTACTTGTGAGATGTAATGATTTTATCATTGCTTGCTTGGTGGTAGTTACATTTTGTGTGCGTGTGTAATTATGTGGTATTTGTGCTGGTCCACGCTGCAGGTGAGAAGCCGTATAAGTGTTCGGTGTGTGAAGCCACGTTCAACCGCAAGGACAAGGTGAAGAGACACATGCTGATCCACGAACCCTTTAAGAAGTACAAGTGTCCCTTCAGGTACGGCTCAGACCGCACATACACACGCACGTTCTCAGGGATAAAAGTATAGACACATGCAATGAGCAGTGAAATCATAACGTGCAGTAAAACCAAATACAAAGAAAACTAAATGGTGGGGGGGGGACTCGAAACAAAATGTATTTATTTGTATATTTTCTATTATAAAACAACCCTTTAACAAATAGCGTAAAACAAAACTAACACAGTACGATACAAACAAACCTGGCTTTATTGCATTAAAAAAAGCATGCTTTTTAATGAAAGAAGCCAAAAAACATTAATTAAAGATGATGCTAATCACTGGGGGTGATATATATTCAAATTATTAAAATAGATGTTACCCCCATTATGTTGTAATCTATAGTGTGTGTGTGTGTTTTAAGGACGCACGTCGGCTGCACCAAAGAGTTCAACAGACCAGACAAGCTGAAGGCGCACATCCTGTCTCACTCAGGTACACGCCATCACTTCATTTCTGATCACATCTCGTGTACGGTGGAGGTGTGGCCACAGCATTTCTGTCCATCACTGAAGTAGGCGCGGCTCTAAATTGTTTAAATAATACCTGAAATTAATTCCATCTATTTAAAGATCTTGAGCAACACAGGGTCTTGGTGTTTGTTGTGATTCAGCATGTGGCCAGCAGAGGGCTCTAAAAATTGCATCTTAACTGAATGTATTTTAGCTCGTACATTACTTATTAATTAAGTGTGTGTGTGTGTAGGCATTAAGCCGTTTAAGTGCCAGTTCTGTCAGAAGAGCTTCAGTCGGCGTGCACACATGCTCGAGCACCAGCGCTCTCACACCAACAACTACCGCTTCCGCTGCTCCACCTGCGCCAAGGGCTTCACCCGCCTCAAATACTACCGCGAGCACCGCTGCCCACTGCCCGCAGCCTCCGACACCACCACCACCACACCTGGAACAGCTGGAGGTGAATTATTTATTCGTTGTGCCTCGTCAGTCTATTACACCACGAATACAAGAGGAAGGAAACACCTCAGGATGTGCTGAGAACAGTGTGTGTGTTATTGTTCCGATTCTGTTTGTGAACTGTGTATGCACTTAGGTGGAGAACCCACAGTCGAGGAAGCGGATTACATCGACGCCCCGGAGGAAGACGAAGACAATGAGGAAGAGACGAGCGAACCTGGAATCGTGGGAGCTGAGATGGGAACAGGAGCAGAACTGATGAGAGGAACTGAGGAGGAGGATCAGGATGAAGGTTTGCACGGAGGTGGAGGGGCGGATCAACTGCTGGAGGAGACGGTGTTCGGCCCGACAGCCGATTGACCACTCTGTTAAAGTCGTCTGGTTTTCGCAGGAAATCCGGCAGGACGAGAAATGGAGCCGATCGATATCGGGAGCTCGACGAGGTTCTCGGGAGGATGAGACCTGGTGTAAACGGCACAGCAAAGAGGGCTACAATGCTAAAGATACAGATCTGTGATTTTAATGCTGCAGAGGAAGCACATGGAGAGACTCGGGTCTTCCTCGGGTCCGCCTCCATGTGCTTTCATTTTACATCCTGCTGGTTTATGGCAGAAAAAATACGCATATAAACGAGCACGAGTCTGTTGCCGTTATATGTTTTATATTAAAACGGCCCCTTTATCCATTTCCTTTTCTCGTTGTAGAGAAGAGCGGACATGAATTGCTGCTGTAACAGTTTACAGTGTTTGTGTTTGTGCACTTTATGACCGTGTAAATGAGGACGTGCAATGGGTCCAGTCTGAGTCAGTTCTGGTCTAAATGAAAATAAATTCCGATTGCGTACAATGTGTGGTCCAGTTCCTCTCTTTGGGTCTAATCTGTTTTTAATATTTTTCTACATACAAAACAAATCTGAGTCCCGTTTCTCTTGGACAGCGAAATGTGCAGCGCCGATCAAGCAGTAGCTCACTCCACAAGTCCCACAAACTCCTTGATTTGTGAGCAGATTATGATCTGTTTGGTTTACTCAAGCAGGTATTTTGCTCCTCCAGCACTGATCCTTCCTCGCCTGGTGGAATTGACCAGGCTGAAAGTAGGTTCAAATGGGTCCCGGTACCGTGTAGTCAAACGGTGATTGGAATAAACCATCGAGGTGCTGGACACTCCTGAGAAACTTACCACTTATTCCACTCCGCTCAGTCAGGTTCCTAATTCCAGGGGTGAATCCCAAATAGCATTAAGTGGAAAGCTAGTGCGCTATGTAGGGTATGCAACCTCTTGTTTCCCTTGATCAGGGGTTAGAGAGGGATTTGGGGTTCAGCATAGAGTTCTAGTTGGCTTTGTAGGCTACTGTAGAGGAAAGTAGTAAGGAAAGTGAAAGAGAAAAGGCACAAGAGAGAGACACAAATAAGACATTTCCTTAAGGCTTATGTACCCGGATGTTATTATTTTATTGGGACTTCCACTACACGTTACTGCAATATTAGGGTTGTGAAGAAGGTGGGGAATCTTTTGTAAGGTGCATTTTAAGTCTGCTTTTCTTTATAACTATAGTACTGTTAATACACGGTTAGAATAGCAGTGCTGTTTCCTTTTTGTTTTTCTGACGCGCAGAGATGAATTGGCATGGCTAAAAGGGGCAATAGAGAATGATCCAAAGATTGTTTTGTCTTTTGTTTGTGTGTTTTCTTTTTATTACTGTGTACCAGTATTGTTTCTCACTTGTTTATTGCGTTCTATACTAATGTTTAGGACTGTAGCTATCGAATATTTTAGTGAGCGAGTATTCTACCAAACATTTTATCAAGTAAAAAGATAATTTACTTTTGCTTAATTAAACAGCAATAAAAAATATACTGCTAAAAAAAAAAAATAAAGAACACTTGGTCCCAGTTTGACCAAGCATACATGTATGAGAGGTGTTCAAGTCAAACTGGGACTAAGGGTTTCCTTTATTTTTTTTGATCAGTGTATATATAAGAGAAACAATGATCAATTGGTTTTCTTTGTAGAAAACGTTTGTTCAATGTTTTAAATGCATACAGCATTTTATAAAATATATTGTCATTCATCTCAGTCAACTTTAAGCTATTCCTTATATTGTGAATAAAGTCCATTACAGTGCCATACATTTTTTTAAAGCCTTTTCTCAAATGCAAAAACTAAAAAAAAAAGGTATTTCAATGACTAAGTGTAAAAAAAACACCAAAAAAAAAAAAAAAGGGCACACAGCTTAACTTTCAGAACTAAACATTTCAAAATCTACAGCTCGGGCATAACTACGGAGCCCTGGAAGGCACCTCAAGGAGAAAATGAAACCGACTGTGGCAACGGTTTTGCAATTTGTGCCCTCAGTTTAATAATCTGCGCGCTCGAGTTTGTGGGTACGGATTGCTATGATTCTGTGCGTATGCTTTCGCAATCTGTTCCCACAGGTTTGTACACAGACTCCTTTTTTAGAAGAACAGGAAGCAGCCCGGTACATGTTAATGAATCTTATTTTATATTGTGCAGTTGTGGATTATTAACTGTAATACATCAAACTGTCTTAACTGCATACTTACAGTGATTCTCTAGTTGTCAATTGTAGCAGGTTTAAGGTAGAAGACCATGATTTAATAAGAAAAGATTTAATGCAAATCAGTAATTAATAATATTAATTAATGTGCAGATCATCACTAATAATCATGATAATAAACCTGGCATTGTGTATTATGACCAACTTTTGAGTGCAGATACAATCTTGTGTCGAGTTTTGTCAAAATGCTCAGCTTCTATTCCCTGTTTCTCCCTGCCGGCAGTGGTGCTCCCCAAGGCTCCGTCTTGGGCCCCCTTCCATTTCAAAACCATCTCTCCCCGTGTCAATACTACGGCTAGTATTGTTATTGTTACATTTAGGCTATGCATTTGTAAGTCTTTTGACTAATTGCTTTCTTCCTCTTTTAGAATAAGCTTTTATCCAACAGTCAGTAATACACAATGCCAGGTTTATAAAAAAAAAATATTATCACAAGATTTAATGCGTCTCCTTCCGCTTTGTGGGTGACGTAAGCGCTCCTTCTTCGTCGGCGTTTACTGGCGGCTTGCATCCGGAAGCACGCCGTGTTGCGTCAAACAAATAATTGCACAAAAACATTACGCGAGCTTTTACAATGAATTAAAAGAAGCTTTGAGGCAGAAGATTTTGCCTCGATCATTTTTTGTAATCGAATTACTCAAGGAATCGTTTCAGCCCTACTAATGTTTACTTATTACTTGTTTCCATGGATTGTATACATAAAGTAATTTTATTTTTTGACATTTGCTGCTTTATATACTTGTGTACATTAATGTACACGCAATATTGTAGGTTTTGTTTTTCATTATTCACATTTTATACTTGGTAACTTGATGTTAAAAGGAAAGCTAATGAAAGTATTTTATGGTATTACTTGGTTAAATCACAGACTTGAGGTACTCGTGGTTACCTGTCTTACTTACTAGTGTTGTTCCCTTACACACAACCTTTCTTGAATGATCTGACTTACTTGGTGTTTGGTTGTTTCACTTGTTCAACCTCAGATCTAGCATTGTACTAATTGTACTCACCTGTGTAACGCTTTCTTTACTTCTTTCTCTCACTTTAGCAGTTTGAGGTTTATGATTAAAAGAACCACATTACACATTTTATTTACCCATATAATTGTTTATTTAACCTTTTTTTTTTTTACACAAATGTACTGTACACAAGTCAATCAAATAGGGAGCGGAAACTTTAGAGGAGCCTTCTAAAAGTATTTTTTTTTTTCCCTCATAGAGAATTAATAAAATATTCACACAATGTACAAGATTTAGTTCATGTATAGTTTACAGAGTTTAAGTTTTCAGTAGACAGATTTTTTTTTAACATGATAGAAAAGTAACCATAAGAGAGCACCACGTCCGCGTTAGTCTCGAGGTGAGGTTTACATACAGCAGGAAACTCGGCTCTTTTTTCAGAAATGCTTTTAATTCATGTTCACAAAAGTCTGTTCGGTGAGAGCTCGAGAGCCGTGCTTAATCCTGCAGATGTTCAAAAAGAACCAGAAAGGAAGAACCTCCAGAGTTCTAGTTATAAACCAGGCTACAAAATAATTTCTTACATCCGTTAGAGAGAGCGAGCGAGAGAGAGTGAGCATGCGTATGGGGCGTGATGATTAAAGAACTAAAGTGCTGAGGTGCTGATCTGGATCAGGTTTAATCTAAACATTAAATCTTTGTGCTTAAAGAGATCCAGATTCAGCGCATGTCTTTGTAAATATGACTCTCAGCACCCCAGTGGTCAAGACCGGTATAACAAACGAATCCTATTCCGCGATCCGACGACTACCCGTGGGCCGATACAATAACACCACGGTTACTTTTTTTTTTTAACCACAGTTCATGATATTGCTACGAAGTTTTGTCATTACTTACTATTATTTACTTAATCCTGTTCTTCCTAGAATTGATCAAATCATAAACGATGCTCCTTCAACCCTCTTATCCACAATAATAATAATATTGTACAAGCTAAATAGTCTATATGATCTATAAACAAACGGCAATCAGCACGAATCCAGTAGCGCTCGACAACATGAAAGTAAAAGACGTTTTCGAAAGACGCCCCCTCTAAAACAGGGGGCGGTAAGAGTGCAGGTGAGCCGCACTCGCTTTCCACCTGCCACGAACGATCTGTGTTTTATTGCAGAAGGCAAACAGTGAATGGTGTGTGTGTGTGTTTGTGTGTCCTCTGCTACATGAAGTCTGGAGATGCGTCACTAGTGATGTTTCTTCAATGTTATTGGATGTATTGCTCATTATGTATGAACCGATGGTTTAAGTCACATTAAGGGTTCGCTTTAGCACACCGTGTAGCCGTACAGCGGTGCGTGTGTGCGCGCGCAGCTCGACTTATAATCCGTAACACACCTGTCACAAGATCGTAAAGTGCTAGGTTTAGTACTAGGCTGGACTAAATGGCACTCCTGGGCTAAGGGTGGACTACTCGATCAGTGCCGCCTCGTACCCTTGGAGTGCTCAGGCTAAAGTTCTATGGTGCAGGAGAATATCGAGGCCACGTTAAACCGGGTCCGAGGCCCGGCTCGAGGGATCTAGGGTGGGCTAGACAACGTTCGAGGACTTGAGCTGGAAACCAGACTGAACAGACCTAAAGAAAGTTCAAAAGGAATTCTTTGGTTAAAGTTACACAAGCTCCTAGAACTAGCTCATAAGCTAGTTAGCTATTGTAGTCAAAGGCCAGACTCACCAGAGGCCTCCTCCTCCTATCAGCATGTTCTAAGTAGAGCTGCACAGAGGAATTATCGGCAAAATAAAAAGCACTCGGACGATTTCTCCAGCCGATCTCTAAACAGTCTGTCGTCTTCACCAAAACACTGCAGCCATAATATTGCGATATCATCCACCATCTTTTATTATATTGTGAAAAGATCGATTTTTTTTTATTTTATATTACAACTAAATACCCAAAACCCAGTTCATATCTATTCGGTGTATGCTCAGGGGACTCGCAGTAGTGGGGGGATAATTTCAGTTCTTAATAACAAGTTGTGTGTGTGACTTTGCTCATGTGATTAATGAGTAAAAATGCATTTCATAACACACAGTCTGGGGGCAGCGAAAACCGCTGGTGTGTTTAAAACCTCATCATTCCAGGTTCATCCAGATCGAACAGAAAAGGGTTGAGTTTGTTATTGTGCTGCATCATGGTATTATATCGTGTGTGTGCGCGTGCATCACTCCTGCCCGAAGCCCTCGGTCTCCTCGATGGCGAACAGCAGTTTCTCTTTGAGCTGCTCGTAGCTCTTGTACGGAGGCAGGTCGAGGCGGTTAAAGCTGAGAGAGGAGGAGGAGGAGTTACAGATATGAACATCATGTCATGTACATAGTTTATGAACATTAAGAGAAAAATAAATGTTATAACTCTACATGGATTCATATCTTTATAAAAAGTAGAGGTGAGTGGAGAGCATGCATACACTCACCATGTGTGACTGCGGGGCAGCCAGTTCTCCTTTCCTGTTTTCTCAATGCAGAACTTTTGTGGTCCGTTACTTCCTGTTATGTAAAAAAAAAAAAAACATGAAATACATCATTTATACACTGGGAATTCTTTCAGTTAACCAAATTGTGGATAAATTATTTATTTCTTCACTGAATAATGATGCTGTGTGCTGCCCTTTAGATAAGTTTCCAGTAAAGATTTCTTTCTCAAGTCTTTAAAGACGCACTCACCCATGAGGTCAGGAAATCCTCCCACGGGCAGGCGGCAGGTCCCCGTCACAAACTGTAGCAGGCGCATCCGTGTCTCGTTGTCCATCTCCTTAACCAGCTACAGCACAGGACGAAAGAGGGGGAAAGTTTTTACTCCTTTGAAATGGCGATATCGCTCAAGTCGAAGCAGGATGGTACATGGCAACAGGACACAGTTCTTAGAGTAAAAACTCCCTTCACATCTCCTCGTAATCCCCTGCTACACTAATGCACGACAGCACCGTTATTGGACTGCCTGCTTCATGTCTGAAACGCCGGCCTCCATGTGATGCAAAAAATTCAGGATGGATAATATTTGCGTGTGAGGCAGAAAGAGAATTTGTTGATGTCTGGTTAGATGTATATGGGCACAAAACTTTTTAACCTGGTGAAATGTAAATACTAAAAAAAAAAAAAAAAAATCTAATCTTTCTGTTGTATGGTGTATAGCGAGCGACGTGACACACGAAATACTTTCAATACTCCCGTACCTGCCAGAACCACCCGATCTGCTTGCTGTTACGCGTGTAGTGTTTGTAGATGGTGTTTCTCTGCCAGTCTGCCAAATCGATTTCCTGCATGCCGCACAACAACACCTACAACACACACGCACATTAAAGAAAATGCAGCGCAAACAAAGTGTATGAACAGTTCGTTAAATTTTTTTTTTAAACAGTTTAATACGATTATCTGAGGATACGTTCCCATCAAACCATCTGCCTTCAAGTTCTGTTTAGTTTTTAGCTAATACAAATTTATTTTAAAACTAAACATGTTACTGACCGTATTAAGAAGATTCTAAATCGTCTATCGACAGTGTCGTATCTCTGAGCAATATGTAGGAATTATAATAGCGATAAAGATGAAGCGAGTCACCTCCAGTTCTTTGGCATCAAAATATTGCAGGTACTGCTGAGGCAGGACCTCGTTAAAGCCCTCGAAGAACGCCTGCGTCTGTTCCTCGACACCTCGGGACAACCTCCACTCGGCTACCAGCCTGAAGGACACGCAGAGGTCATGCATCAGGTCTACATCCACACGCGCACGTGATCACTAAACTCGGCTCAGGTGAGCGATGGAACAGAAATGAGAGGAGAAGTGTGTGTGTGTGTACTTGATGTATTCCTCCTTGTTCTCCTCGGTGACCTGAATGTTTCCTCCGTCCGGTTTCAGATCGTGTGTCGAGACCTCGCCGAGGATCTCCTTGTCCACAGAGAAGAACATCTCCAGACCGCACTCCTCAATGTCGTTGTCTCTGTGCGCACACACGTTATAAGTTACAAAACACACCGGTTATACTTCGTTATACTTCATTTTGCTCGGCGGACGCTCACTTGATCCAGATGAGCGAGTTGTAGAACTCGGGGTCGATGGACTCGAGGTCCTTCAGCGCCAGGGGTTTGTTGAGAATGCGTTTGTAGAAAGGCAGCGAGAAGCCGGTGTCGATGAACTTCCCGTGGAACAAAGCCTGAGGAGAGAAACGCACAGCGTGATGAACTCCGGGGTGTTACACACGTTTTAATTAACTTTGTCTGATTAGTTTCTATTTAAATGTTACTAATTCAGGCGGTTAAGCACCAAAAAATTTAAATTAAGCAGCAGTTCTGGACTTGAATTATTAAGATCACGAGACTGAGAACAACCTTCCGCCTCAGCCGTTTTATTAATTATAAATCTATTTATATCCTATAAAATATCTATATTTAAAATATCTCAAGCCAAAACATTGCTGAAATCTGTTTTATTTTTAAACACAAAGACAGGACTGAAAAGCATTTCAAACTGTTTATTCTTATTATGAGAATCAAAAAGAATAAACACACGAAATCTCTGTGCTGCAGCGTTCTAAAGAATTCTGGACCACGAGGAGGTCTGTGCACAAGCTTCTAATATAATGTACTGAGACGCGTGCGGAGGTTACCATGGCGATGAAGCGTCCGATGAAGCGGAAGTATTTGAGGTGGTCCGGGTTGATGGATGAAGCCGGGTTGATCTGCAGGCAGTAGTTGTCCTTGCCGGCGTATTCGAACAGGCAGTACATGGGGTTCAGCACCTCGTGGGACAGCAAGAAGAACCACTCCCTAAGGGACGCGACATGTTACCGTTCGGCACACTTCGTCACTTTGTGTGATGCTATGTCGCGTTATATCACATCGACCAAGACGTTCCCTCATACGATAGCACATTAGGTCATGTTACTCCGGATTATGTTGCATTACAGTGCATCATGTCGCACTTTACTGCATTACATCACATTGACCTATATCACATTAAGTCATGCGACGGTGTGAGGAGTGACATGATGATGCAGTTTGTGGCGAATTGTGAAGTATGTCACACTAAAAGTGACATAATCGCATTACATCGTGTTATCGTATAGTTCGACTAAATATCATCATAGAAAAAAAAAAAAAGGTGAAACTTGCCTGGCTACACCGCCGTAGTCGAGTCCTTCCTCTCCAGGGAAGATGATCCAGAGTCTTCGGCGAAGGTCTTGGGGATTGATGCTCATTATCTGACGGAGATGACGGTATTTTTAAATGAAAAAGTGAAGAAGTTTGTGTTTTCGTAATTCATTATAAGTTGTAATGAAAATTATGGTAAGGCGTTATCATTATTACACAAAATAGACTTTTATGCAAGTTTCTGATGTTTTTTAGACAGCAACTAAATTTTATGTAAAAGTATGCGGACGTCTTAAAAATGGCAAATTCCAGTGTGGTGATGAATAGGAAGCGAACCCACCTGCTGGAAGGAGTCCTCGAACAGCGACTTGCGGCTCACCGTGATCTTGATGTGCTGCGGCAGCGCTAATTGCTACAACCAGAGAAAAAAAAAAAAACAACAAAGAAAATGTAAGTTGGGAAAACAAAATTTGTTTATTGTTTAGGTAGGACGGACATTCGCATAGTGCCTTGCAAAAGTATTCATGAACTTTTTCCCCACGTTTTGTCACTTTGCTGTGTATTCGTATGCACTGTGCATGGTGGTGGCAGCAGCATCGTGTTGTGGGGATCCTTTTCTTCAGCTGGCACAGGTGGGGGAGATGGGGGGAGGGGGGGGGGGGTGTATGATGGACCATAGACAATTTCACTGATTGAAGATAATTATCTGGAAATTATAATTTAGCAAACTTGAAAAAAGCCATTAGCCAACTACACAAGACATGAGGATCGACTCTGGAATCAGTTTTTAATTCTTGTGTTTGACAGCTTACAGCAGGTTACATGACAGCCGGCCAAAGTGGTTCAACTAAGTGGTCGATTACCATAGATGAGGTACACTACTACTACTACTTCTCATAAATAATACTTAAGTTTATTGCTGTATTTGTATGTGTCAAGTTTACTTAAATAAAATGCAAATACATTTACGTGACGAAATGTGAAAAACTTGAAGGCGTCTGAATACTTTTGCAAGGCACCATATTAATTAATAATTATAGGCAACAGCGTTTAGACAGTACACACCTGACACCCGAATTTGAAGTACTGGACTTTGGCCTTGAAGTCGCGCACGTAGGTGATCTGAGGGCCGTTTTCACTGAGGAGGAGGAGGAGGGACAGAGACACACATCAAACACGTACAGGCACAACGGAACGAGCGATTCATTACAAAAACCTAATATAAGCAGAGGCGAAGTTTAGTTTCTAAATGGCTTTCGGTTTTCTTTGACTGTGATCTCGGCCGGATGAAAAACTTTCACTTTCGGAGATGGGTGTTTATAGAGGTCATGGCAACGGGAAAACGTTCCCGCTCCGCGCCAGGTGAAGGTGCGACCGGCTCTACAGGTTTCGGCGTGATGCGATTTAATTGACTGTACACAAAGAGAAAGAGAGCGTTCAATAAAAACACGCTGCGTCGTAAAAATAACCGGTGAAACAATGAGACGGATTTACTGCTGCGCCCTGAAACTTTAATAGAATTAAAATAGAATTTAAATCATTCTCACAGCAACGTGCCAATGAGGAGGCTTTATTTATTTATTTATTTATTTGTTTATTTATTTATAATAAGGAACGAAATTCAATGTTCATGAAGCTGTTCTACTACAGCAGAGCGTAAAAACGACTGAAAGTTGCGGCTTTAAAACGAGCTGACTGGATCCTGGAGCACTGGAGACTCCTTCCATTAATGTTGGTTAAACAGCCTTACAGTTCCATATCAAAGATCTGTATTTGTTTTAAATAAACCGTATGTTTTACATAAAGTCTGACTAACAAAACTAAGAAGAAAATAAATAAGTACATTTTAAAAAGCCCTTGTTTGGCCGACATTTTAGAAAATGTTTTATTTTCTATTTATTTATTATTTTTACGCTACGTGTCAATGTAAATTTGAACGTGACCTTTCGACAATTCTATATACAATAGGCGTGGGTGTGCGAGTGTGTCACCGTGTTTGTTCTGATTTTGTACAGTTTATACAATACAATGTGTGAATGTTTAACATGTGAGTGTGTGTGTGACTAAGTCTCACAGGGATGATTTTCCTGTCCGTGGGTCGATGTAGGTGGTGGTTCTCCTGTTGTGGTCCACAAAGTATGGAATCTGTTCCACGGTGAACCTCATCTCCCAGCCCTCGGGCAGCGGCTTCTCGTTCAGCAGCCTGAGCCGATCAGAGGTACAGAGAGTTAAAGGCTGAGCGAATGCGACATCTCTAGCCATTCGCTCACTCGCTTCTAGCTAAACCATTACAGGACAGCAACCAAGAGGGACGGGTGAAGACTGGCATGTCCTTTATATTTTTGACTAGTATTTTAGAGAAAAATGCCCTCTTCTCCCAGACAGTCCCTTTAAATCTGAACAAAGAAGTTTAATATTTAAATGTAGGACTGAACTTCCCCAAGTCCCTCCTTTTGCAGCAGTGATCTTATTTGATCATGTATTGTTTATTACTGTGTATATATATATATATATATAATAAAAATGATAATTCATTAAATCCTGACCCTTGAGTGCGAGGATCCTCCCACTGTGTGGAGCGAGTCGGGTGGTGCACGAAATACGCTCGGCCATTGGAGTCGGTTCTCTTCTCTGAGAGACAGACACGAGACAAGTCAACAACGCTGGAAATCCAATCATACATACATACAGCTGTATATTAAGCAACACATTTCAGAAAACTGAAATGGCAGTAAACACTGATCCATTGTTTAAAAAATTCGTATTTATTTATTTATTTTTTTTACCCCATCCGTGTGGCAGTGGGCCGAGTGGGTCAGCAGCAGCACCCTGATCCTGAACCTTCCCAATAAACAGAACAAAAAAAAGTATATATATTTAAAGACAACTAGAAAAGCAGAACATCACGATAAATACAACACAAGTTCATTTTGAGATTTCACAAAAGGTTTGATTTTTTTCGCCCAATGAATCACGTTAATGTGATTAACCTAGAATTTTTTTTTTCTGTTTGTGATGACGACCTTGTATGTTAGATGACGTCTCCAGGTGTGCCGAACGGCAAATTACATTATAAAAAGCTTTCACCCTTATTTATTTATTTTAAGCTCAAGATACCATGAGTGTATTCTTGTAAACATAGTTTCCCCTTGAAGGTAAGTCGTGTGAGCGGTGGCTCAGGCTCTCGGGTGTTGATTTTCAGATCTGAGGGTCCGGGTTTGATCCCCGTCGTCGGTGGATTGAGGGAAAGATTTATTGGATAAACGTAAGAATAAACCAGTGTTGCACTGGCGCTCGGACACCATCAAGCTAGAAAGTCCTCTCAGTACGCCGGAGACGGGATCGGCCAGGACACAGTCCGTCACGGAGGCCCGGCCTTCTTTTTAAACGTTCGGCTGTTTTCACTCGGTGGCTTTTCTCTTCATGAATTAACCAGCTCGTGTATCGGTACCTCGTGTCGTCGTTTATCAGCTGCATTATTTATGTTGCATGTTGTGGTTTCAGTCCGGTCATGTTCTGGCTGAATAAACATTACTCACTAGCTTTATTCTTTGTTAAATCAGTAAATTTAAAAAAGGTCACGCTATGACGTCTCCAAAAGTCCGTATCTTCGGGGAAATTATATATATATAGATTTTTTTTTTTATTTTTTATCATCAGCCAAGATGGCAACTACTGATTTAAGTGCGGGTGTGTGTTAATCCTTACTCCGCACATGAAGCGCTGGTTGAACTGTTGCATGGCCCCCTGTAACTGGCTCCTCTGGTGCTGCCACTGCTCGTAGTTGCGCACCGTCTCCACGGTGGGGCGCTGCCATGTTGTCGTCCTGCTCATGTGATCCACAAAGTACACGCGTCCCGACTGGTCCACACGCCGCTCCCAGCTGCAATTGAGTTTTCGTGGCATGTCACAAATATTTTTACAAAATACATTTTGAATGCAAATGTCTGTCTCTGTAATTTATTTAACATCTCTCTCTCGCTGAAGCTTTACCCCGGAGGCAGAGTCTCGGGTCTCTCCCACGACGTCCTCTTCTCCACATGGTCCACAAAGTACACACGGCCGCCCTGGTCCACTCGCTGCTCCCACCTGCAGCCACACAAACATTATTCTTTTAACAATAAATCCAGGGCTGTGTTTGTGTGTGTGTGTGTGTGTGTGTGTGTTTGTGTTTTTTATACCCTGGTGGCAGAGGTCCAGCGTTACTCATGGACATCCGGTTGGGCTGAGGGGCAATCGGGATGGCGGGGGCAGGGGCGGGGGCGGGGTCAGGGGTGGTGTTAGGGATCCGCACCGGTGTCTCTGGCTGGGCGGAGCTGCTGCTGTTGTCAGTGACTGAAGGGCATGCTGGGGAAAAAATAAAAAGAAGAAAAATATTAAAACCGTGAGATATGTACGCGGAAAAACACACGACAGTAATGACATCGTGAAGACTGACGTGGAGAAGACGCGGGTCGCTGTGGCGTGGGCGGAGGTGGGCGGGAAGGTCTGGGTGGCCTGTGAGGTCGTGACCCGGAGGGAGAGCCGGTTCCGTTGACGGCGCGTCCGTTAGGAATGTCCGACACGCTCGGGGACGCCTCTCGGCTCCTCCTGAGATCACACACGCGCACAGCTGAGTTATTACAGTTTATAATCAGTCAATCATCGGTGACGTTTATGACACAGGGCTAAAGGTCACCTTGAATCGACTTCCTCGTGAAGGTGCGACTCTCCGTTTGTCGTCGCTAAAACAGAGAGGAAAATATTAATCAGCGTCTCGGAACGGATTCGGATTAAAAGAGATAAAGCTCATTAATGCTGAATGTTTGGATTCCATGGCTACAGAAATCCTTGACTCTGAGTGGATGGCAGGGATCTGGGATTCCAGCGCCAATCAAAATTCTAAACCAGTGCTTCTGACAGAGTTACCATGACAACAGGTAGAAATAACTACAGAGAGGGAGAGAGAGAGACTCACTGTTGTTGTTGTTGGCCTCAGCAGAAGCGAACGCTGCCGGGTCGACCTGCATGCCGTCCAGACACACGGCCAGATCTCCAACAACGTCCGTCTGCTCCTTGTCTGCGTACAGCGGCAAAGTCTGCGTCACGTCGCTCACTGTGTACACACACACACACACACACACACACACACACACACACACACACACACACACACACACACACACACACACACACACGCCAGGAGAGATGTCAGGATGTAATAGAAATCAGAGTTGTGTAACCATCAGTCAGAATTTCATCATCATCCTGTCACTCTGGTCATTCGTATTTAATATAAATATTTAATATTTGTTTTGTTGTATAGAGCGGATCTTTATTACTTTTTTAATTTCACATTTCAGAGATCCAACCTTCGTGTGAAGAGTTTAGTTGTTAAGGTTAACACTCTTGGATAGATGATTGTATTCTTTTGTTCAGCACCACCGAGGCCTTTTTACTCTACAGGTGGTCCCCGACTTACGAACGGACCGCGGCTCTACAAACATTCGCAGATGTAAACAAATCGTGGCTTTAGCTCACGTGTATTGTACAAAAAAATTTACTATTTTTACACTATAATTCTATACAATATTTTCAGTGTGTTACTTTACTTTAGACATTTCATAAATTCATTATGTTGTGTGCGCGCGCGCGCACGGGAGAAATGAGTCGGCGTCAACGGATTGAACGGATCGGTCCGGGAGCACGATGATGGAAAACATCCTGATGGTGAATAATCCTAATTTCGGAAAATCCTGAACAAAACAGAGTTCACAGTCCACTACAGGTGAAGACAGCGCTGACGACACCGTGAGATTGATTACTCCTTAGGCGAGTTATGGTTTTTGGTCATATGATGGCAGTGTGGGGTAAGAGAGGGGACAGAGATTTAGCAAGTGTATTGGTGTGTTTTACGTTGTATATTCGTGTTAAAGGCGAGTAAAACTCACTTCGGCAGACTTGAGAACAAATCCGAGTTAAGAACGTGCTCCTGGAATGGAATTCGTTCATAAGTAAAAGACTTCGACAAAGTACCAGCAGAAAAATCTCCCATGCACTAGACCTCTAGCACAAATAGCTGGAAGAGTGTGTGTGTGTGTGTGTGTGATTATACGTCCTTGGTTTCTGTCACAGCACTAAAATGAGATTCAGCAGGTCCAACTGGTTGGCTGGGATGCTTTGAAAGCGACACACACACACACACACACACACACACCTGACCACAGATACACGCTGTATCAAACGCTCCCTGTACACACTACAACTCTGGATGTTTCCACCCCCCTTTAAATTATTAATTTGAAGTGACGGTGGATACGCGCGGGTGTAGCGGCAGATTAAAACGCAAAGACTTTGAATTAGAATTACGCAGAACATACGACGCATTGCATTATGGGAAAGTAAATGAATTCATTCAGTTCTCACTTGCATGTGCACCAAAAGTACTATACATCCTCCTGCTTGATCACAACATCACAATGGAATGGACAGGTGAAACAACAACAACAACAAAAAAAAAAACAAAAAAAACATGATTCACGCGGTGATGTCAAAAATTCTTACAAAAATGACACTCTTACTGTCGCTGACGTCCGACACGTAACGCTTCTGCTAACAGCCGGGTACATTAGTAAACGTGCACGATGACCAAACACTGGGCAGAGGACACACACACACACGGAACGCAAAAAGAGACTAATAAAACAAAGGCCTCACTCACATTTTTACTCTTTTTGTAAATAGGCTTTTTATTTTTATTTTTTTTTAAATAATCTTCATCATCTTCTACAGAAATGAGCTCACAGGGTGGTGATTGGGTGGGCGGGGCATCACTCCTCTGTCCATCAGCGACACTAGCCAGAGTAGCCATCCAAGCTATGCTGCCTGTTTAACTCACACGCCACCCTTGCACAACTGATTTGCATCGCTTGTCTATAAATGTAAATGTTTGCTTCACTTTCCTCACAGACGGCCATCAAAAACGTCAGCATGTGTCAAATCTAACGGCCGAAACCCCTGAATCCACGTTTACGTCCAGAGCTTTCGCAAAAAAAAAAAAAAAAGCGTCTACGCGACGCCTGCTCTACGACGGTACCGTTTCTGTAATATCGGCCAATTCGTCTGGTGATTCGGGAAACGTTTGGATTAAGGGTTACGATCACGTGATGTTCCGGCACTCACGCTTCATGTCGTTGCTCTTGAGCGTCTCGCTGATGTCGAGCGTGGTCGAGCCCAAGAGGATGGTCTTCAGCGTCTTCTGACTCCATACGCGGAACGTCAGCTTGCTGAACGGCGAGACGATCCTGCGGAGGAAAGACGATAAGCAGGCGGGTTAGAGACGGGTACACCAGGCATTCTGGATTCTGATTAGCAGGTTACCAGTTTCTATAGTAACAACTCGTTCGCATGGACAGAAAAAAATTTCGATAAGGTTTATGGAAGGAGTCTCCAATGTCAGATGTGAAGCTGCTTCACGAAACAGGTGTTTATGCTTTGACATGAGCCGCCTTGTTTTGCGGTCGTTCCCACATCGTTAGGCTCGGCTTCCTTCCTGATGTTTCAAATATAAACGTTAAACACTCCGTCTTCGAGGTCACCTGAAGAAAAACTAACACCACTAAGGTCAGTGCGTTTAAAACGAGCCCTGCTGCGTTCTCCACCTCGGTCAGGCTCTCACTGAGCTCCTCTCACGTTCTCCTCCTCGGTCAGGCTCTGTGATGTTTCAACAACTTGAACAATTCTCACTCACACTGTTTTGATCCCTAGTGAGAAAGTGACTCCATTCTGAAAGTGAATCAAACCCCCCATGTGTTGTGGCTGCTCTGGAGATAGTGATGAACGTCATCGAACAAACATCGGGTTATCGATCGAAACGCAATCCTTTTTTGTGCGACAACACTGTATCGCAACACTGTCTCCAAAAATCTATTTGTTTAAATATCTTTTTTTTTTTTTTTTTTTTTTTTTTTTAGAATTTGTCCTATACTTTTGCATTCAAGTTGTTAAAACATCACACATCACCAAGCAGCACAGCACGGTTTCGTTTAGAATTGTAACAGAAAACAATGTAATTCCGAATCGGGATACAGACACTCCTCGACTTATGAACAAATCGGAGCGCTGTGGTCCTGCTCTATTAACAAATCCAGGTTTTCCTGTGCGTCTCAACCCGGTTCTTTTTTTTACGACAAAACTAACTCGTCACACTTCCTCTCTCTCTCTCTCTCTGCGCTCCTCTCTTGCTCTCAACCTTTTCATTATTTTAATTTTTTCTAGATCTTTGCATTTATTTGAATTGTAAAGTTTGGATTTTGTGTCGCCGTCATGGCGACGTTCATCTGCGTTACAGCCCTACAGAATCCAGCACGCAACATTCGGCGTGATATCGTTTGGCATTAAAATAAACCTCACTGCGTCTGAAAGCAGCTCGAGTTCACGAGTCGAATCTTCTTATTTGATGCTCATATGATTCTTTTTTTCTTTATTTCCCATTACAGTTGATTATTGAAAAGATAAAAGGTCCAACACGCTATAATGATACAAAATGTACGTGTGCGCGCGTGTCCCCACTCACACAGTGAGACGCTGCTTCCACTTGGGACTCTGTACGTTGTTGCACTTCTCCGTCTTCTTGGACTGGCCGTCCACGTTCACCTCCACGTACAGACCGACCCGGCTCTTCTTGCTCTCCTTCAGCTTGGCTGTGATCACTGCAGGAACGAAAGGCGAGAAGGTTATCAGGAACTCGAGAGCCAGGGGTTCGGCTTTTACTTTCGATATCGGGTGTCTCGCGGGTGGACCTTTTTATAAAGGAGTGTTCAGCGTCTCGTTACCGTTAGAAAACTCACCACTAAATCGATACTGAACATCCAGAACTTTAACCGCGGATGAATAAACAATAAAGCGTGTGCCATTTAAAATAGGAATCATAGCCAAACGTTATTATACAGGGCACAATTTGTCTCATAGATTATTAAACGTGTACTTAAAAAATATATAAACACAAACAATGAGTGAATAATGAATAATTAAGAATCTCAGAGAGAGAGATGAGGTACCAGTGATGTGTAGCTGAGCCTTCACGGGTTGGCCGTTCCCGGGGCCTGGTTTGGGAACGCTGGAGGCCATGGAACAACGTCAGGCCTGAGACCTGTACAACACACACACGCGTATATGAATGAAACACAATAAAGGTGTGTGATTTTGTAGTGTGTACTGTGTTTATTTAATTCAGTTAAGACCGAAAAAAAAAACTGCTCTCTGAAAAACGTGTGCTGATGAACGTGATGTTCTTCACAGCGGTATCGAGATATTTTCGTATCGACCGTCCCCTGGTGATCCCCGTCCCAAACAGCTCTACGGAGTCGCTCCACATGTTAGATTATATATTATCATTTTAATCACAAGTCTTTCACACAGCGACTGAGACTGTTGTGATCAGCTGATCTCTACTCGGGACGGAGGAATTCTTTCCTGAGGTGCGTTTCAAAATGAAACCGAGGCCCAAAGGCTAGGATGAACCGCCAGCTGGGCTACACTCGCGTCACATAACTCGTCAGACATCTACATTCCTGACTTGTTACTCACTGCTGCAGTTCATTCAGCAATCCTGAGGCGTGCACGCGCGCGCACACATCCCAAAGGTTGCGGTTTTACCATCGCCGCTCCATTCGGCACACACACACACACACACACCGTCTCTGTCATGAACTCTAACTAAGCTCTCACTCACACACATTCACACACACGGCTCATATAAATGTTCAGCCTCAGGGTTAATCATTTATTGATGTTCATGTGGCTGCACTTTGTCACTAATAACTCCGTGAAAAACATTAAACTGCGTACAAGTAAAACTTTTCATTTTAAATTTGCAGTGTGTGTTTTCATATTAAAACAAAATGTATCTGTAAACACGTATAAACATTACAAAACTTCTACTTAGTCAATTTCTTTTCCTAAAAACTTATCAATTTATCACTTTGTTTTAAAGCCAAAGTTTTAAAATCTGCTTATTTACATGTTTATGAATTTTTCATCAAAATAGCAGAACAATGAAAAAGAAAATATTTTTAAAATAAAAAAAACAATAAAAAGTCTGTATATGTTAAATTAGTGCATTTCTACTCAATTTAACATGAATTAATATATCATAAAGTGTTTGTGTGTATATATGCACACATGAGGTGTTCACCCAGGTAAATTTGGTATTTGATGATATTTCTGTTGAATAATAGATGTGTCTCTTTCTGTTGCAATCCTTCATCAGTCTGTGTGAATTGCGCGCACACACACACACACACGTTCACCAACACCTCTCGCATGTTACAGAAACTCGGCTGGGAGTTATCGCCACACCTTCCCCCCGTACAGTCCTGTGCACATGTTTAAAGGAGATCCTGGGAGGCCAGCGTGTTTTATATATAATGATTGCTCTGATGTACTGAAAACTTTGTACCTTGATGGTGTCGAAGCTCCAGTGAAAGTGTTTGTGTAGCAGGGAGAAAGATAATGAGTTTTTACTCTCTTAACGGTGTTCTGCACAACCACCAGTCCCGGTTTGACTTGAACGCCCCACAGAATTTTTTTTTTCCATAAAAGAGCACTTTTACAAACTTTGTAACCGCTTGAAATTTCAGTGCATGATCGATGATGATGACTGTAGGTGAACATTTATTTTGACTTCTTTTATTTGCAGTCTCACAGTTACAGAATCAGAAGAGTTTTTTTGCCAAGTACGCTTGCACGTACAAGGAATCTGTTTTAGTGACGGAGCTCCAGGACAAAACAGCACGACACCAAACAGGAAAAAAAAAAAATTAGAAAATTACAACAAATTGAGTAAGATGGATTTTTTGGGGGTTAACATCAAATGGAGTAGGATGTGAGATACTTACAAATAAGTTAAATACATATCTAAATATTGTGTTGCACACAATATTGCACATATATTTAATGCACGGTGCTTATTAGTGTGTGATGAACTTCAAGAATGTGGAGAGTCAAAGGCTTAATGATAGAACAGCTGTTAATATCTGCTCAGATGATGAATATAACTATAGATAAATAAAAAGCAGTGATCATTAAACTGATCAGCTTCAGGTGGAATGAGGAAGGTTCAGCCCCGCCCTCTCTCCATGACGTCATCACGTCACGCTGTTGTTGATTAGTTTCATAGAAGGCTGTGACACTGTGGTGGTGTTTTATAGAGCAGAGCACACACGTACTGCACAATATTACACTGGTAAACTTTTTATATATATATATATATATAAACATTACGTGAACCAAATATTTGAGACGTATTTAATGTTGTTTTTTCTTTTTAAACTTAGAAGTTTCACTTTTTGTTTGAGTAAACGCCACATTCACTAAGCGTCTAAACTGGGTGGTTTATCTAAGATTATCCTTTAAATATGTTCACGTTTACCATGTATATCGTTTATATTCATCTCTAGCCAGCAAATGACACAAACAATCAACAAACCAAACCGTAAACGCGAAGATTTCCGCCAGGAACTCGAAGCACCTGCCTTGTAACTCAATGTCAGTGGCGGCGTGTCAAATCCTTTCTCGCGCTCTACCCCCGCACACTACCAAGGACACGAAATAAGGACACCGAGTGCGCCTGTGTAGTGCTCCGCCCACCCATTTGGGACGCGCCCCTTCTCGCTGACAGCGCGAGCTAATAATAACCGCGTCGTTAACTTAGCTTAGCCAGCGACCAGATTCACACAAACATTTCGGTACTATTTATTTATATATTCCTAATATATAAATAAACTTCCTACCTTAATAGAGTTATATATTAAACTCGAAGCGCGAGCGCCTCCTTGCTTGTTTTGTTTTCCTGCCCCGATTCTCCGGCTCACTTCGGGAGATAAACTTCCGCCATGTTCTTGTTCCCGGTCGGGCACGCGTGACCGGAAATAAGGCGGGGCGACTGATTAGCGCCGTCTAGTGGCATGAATGAATCAGTGCGTGATAAACAAACAAACAAACAAACAGGAGATCTGTGTACACACATCCTGCGTGTAACACAAGTTAGTATTTTATTCGATGTATTTACGGAGACTTTCAGGCAGTCTATTTATTTATTTGTTTGTTTATGTAATATATTTGTTGTTATTAAAAAAAATATTTAACCAAACTGCAATCACAGGGCATTCTGAGTTATAACACTCATTTATTTGCACACGCTGTCGCCCTATTTCTCTTTTTTTGTGATGTGGAATATAAAGAAAACAATTATACTTTTTTTTTATTCCAACTTTTTATCGATACAATAAACCGCCATCCTTTGATCACTAGTCGTCATTACACCAATTTATTTGTTTAACGCCTTCCCCTTTATTTTATTTATTTTTTCATATGTAAAATATTGAAAGAGAGAGGTTTTTAACCCCCATATCTTTTCCTTTTATTTAGTTCATTTTAAACTTTGATTTATGCAATTTAAATTTTATGTATACAATTAAAATGCACTGAACTGTCGAAAAGAAATAAAATGTTTGTTGAAATGAGTTGACACCACACCAATTTATTTGCTAAACACCTTCTCCTTTTTTTTTGTCAAGTGGGAAATTAAGAAAATCAAAGTACAGTAGAACATTGGATTACGAGCATAATTCGTTCTGGAGGCAGGCTCGTATTCCAAAAAAACTCATAAACCAAATAGACTTTTCCCATAAGAAATAACGGAAACTCAAAGTATTCGTTCTACAGCCCAAAACAATAAATACATCAAAATATTTAATACAACATATAAAGTAAAAATACACCCACTTGTGGGCATATAAAAAATAAAACAAGTGTGCGCACAAACGGAAACACTTAAAATAAATCCAGACAGTTAACTTTTTTTTTTTTCATGTTAAGTGTTTCCGTTTGTGCGCACAGGCGCCGTGTATTTGTATGTGTGTGTTGAATTCGCCCCTCGCCTCGTCTTAAACAGTAAAACTCCTCTTCCCTCCCACACCTCGCTATTTAAGTTTCGCAACTAACATACACAATGCAAACACTGTTTTAACGGGGGGGAAAAATCTCTGATACTCGCGTGAGCATAGTAACGGAATTACTGCTGGTTCATTTATTTATTATTTTTTACTTTACAGCAGTGATTCCGTCACTCACGCGAGTGAGTTTTACACACACGCTTTATTTACACAGAAAACTCACTCGCGTGAGTGACGGAATCACTGCTGTAAAGTAAAAAATGTGTGTAAAGCGCCAGGGAGATCTGTGTGTGTGGCTGTGTCAAATTACGCGCGCGCGCACACAGAAGAGAGAGGGAGATGTTGACTATAAGAGACGAGCACTAAGACGCAGCAGAGGACTCTTATTTTGACACAGGACGCAGCAGGGGAGACGATTACCCATAATTCCCATAGCGCAAGAGAGAGAAAAATCATTGGCTCAGTTGTGATCACTTGCCGCTCTGTGTCAAAAATAATTAAAAAAAAAAACGAATACTTGCTCTGTATCCGATTAAAAATCTTTGCTCAGTTTGCGGAACACTCGTAAACCACGTTACTCGCAATCCGAGGTTCCACTGTATTTACTTTTTTTTTTCAGCTTGTAACCCGTACATTTAAACCGCCTTGAGCAGGGCATCCTGTAGAATGTCACTGCCATCTTGTGGACATTAGTTGCCATTACACCAATTTATTTGCTAAACGCTTTCCCTTTTTTGTAAGATGGAAATTTAAGGGAAAAAAAATTATAAAACAAACTGTTTCAAATTACATACTTTTTTTTTTCATCTTATTTTTTATTTATTTATTTATTATTATTATTATTATTATTATTTTTAAATAAAATCAAATTGCCCTGAAGCATCCTTTATGACCACACTGTGGAATCTGTTGTGGACATTACGTAGTTGGTGTTACAACTTTTTTCTTCTTCTTTTTTGTTTTTGCTAAACGCTTTCCATTTTTTCTTTTTTGTAAAAAAATTTTTTTTTTTAAATAAAGTTTATAAATAAACTATTGTCTCTCTTTACTTCTTTTCGACTTTTTATTCATACAATTAAACTCCACTCCAGGGTATCCTGTAGAATGTCAATTCTTGTAAAGGCAACTTAGGTCCACATTCCACAAGAATTGACATTCTACAGGATACCCTGGAGTGGAGTTTAATTGTATGAATAAAAAGTCGAAAAGAAGTAAAGAGAGACAAAATGATGTAAAGGCAACTTAGGTCCACATTCCACATCATTTGTTTTTCTTGAACGCTTTTATCTTTTACTTTTGCAAAACTAAGAAAATAAAATGGAGGAAAAAATTTATTGCTACGTAACATTGCTGAGCCTAGACCTGACCCAGTAAAGTAGTTTATTTATTTATTTATTTATTTATTTATTAATAAGGTTTATAATATTAAACACACATTTGTGGTAAATTCTGATTATGGGATAAAATAGTAAAGTACTATTTTAATTATTTATATTCAGGTGCTTTTATAAATTGATGAGAAAATGAATATTTAAATTAAAGAATGAAACACTGATTTTTGTACAGAATGAATCCACAGCACTGTTTGATTTATTTCCAGATTGTTCAGGAGAAGAATAAATGCTTGTGTGTCTTACAGAGATGAGGGAAGGCAAAGAGCTCCATTCAAGAGGATGTGCGAGCCAAAGCATGTGACCAGCCATCGTTTCCAGAAATATGACTTGGGACTCCTGGAAGGCGATTGATAATTTTTCCATTGCATATATATTATCATATCAATCCATTCCTCAACTGTAGGTAACTTCTAGTAATTGGCTTTTTTTTTTTTACTTAAAATTGCTTAATTACTTTTGACTCAAAGCATTGAATTTTACCCATGTCAGTATCGTAGGCACACCATCTTAAAATTTTCGTCAAATCGCCAATTTTCTTTATTTGCTGCCAAATTTTAAATAATAAATTGATCCATGGATTTGTTTCCTCACTCATTCAAATTTTTAGTTTATCTGCAACCAACAGAGCAGGTAGCGGAAGCTCATTCATCATTCCTCTCTCGATTTCAATCCATCTTACAACAAACAAGTGGCTTTAGTTTTATTTAGTTTTATTTATTTATTTTTTTTAAATACAGCACTATACTTCCAATTCCAATAAATTAAAATCTTGTTAGTTGCTGTCTATCCTGGATACCTGACAATAGTAACATATTTTCCATTATCAGACGATTATCAAATGTCTTCTGACATGGTTGTTTAAGAAATGAGAAACTTCACTGCATCAGCTAAGGTTAAAATAATTGTCTTAATCTACAATAATAATTTGCCCAAAAATACATTTACAAAAATAAATGAGGGATTTATAAATGAAGCATTCTTCCATAGTTCAAAAAAGATGAGCAGATATAAATCTCAAACTAGTTGTTTTTCACTGAAGGGACACTTTTGCATAATAAAGCTGTTGTCTTTCTTGTGCTGGAAAATCAAAGTGGTCACTTAAATATGGCCGATTAAATACGTCCCAGTCTAGTGTCGGCCGGACAGCAAAAGACTGGTTCAGGGTTCAATTATAAACTGTATGGAAATGGTGGTATATGGCAGAAAGAACCAGATCCAGTCATTAACTGATGAAATAATGAGGTTTGTATTGCTTTACAAACACACACACACACAGAACAGGAGGAGGATCCAGGCCAAAATAATAAACTAAGTGGTATTTATATTTAGTAGCTAGATAAAAAAAAAAAAATAAAATTAAAAAAAATCCAGGTCCCTTCGCTGACTTCCTAAACCAAAATCCGAGGTTCCACTGTATTTACTTTTTTTTTTCAGCTTGTAACCCGTACATTTAAACCGCCTTGAGCAGGGCATCCTGTAGAATGTCACTGCCATCTTGTGGACATTAGTTGCCATTACACCAATTTATTTGCTAAACGCTTTCCCTTTTTTGTAAGATGGAAATTTAAGGGAAAAAAATTTATAAAACAAACTGTTTCAAATTACATACTTTTTTTTTATTTTTCATCTTATTTTTTATTTATTTATTTATTATTATTATTATTATTTTTTTTTTAAATAAAATCAAATTGCCCTGAAGCATCCTTTATGACCACACTGTGGAATCTGTTGTGGACATTACGTAGTTGGTGTTACAACTTTTTTCTTCTTCTTTTTTGTTTTGGCTAAACGCTTTCCATTTTTTCTTTTTTGTAAAATAATTTTTTTTTAAATAAAGTTTATAAATAAACTATTGTCTCTCTTTACTTCTTTTCGACTTTTTATTCATACAATTAAACTCCACTCCAGGGTATCCTGTGGAATGTCAATTCTTGTGGAATGTGGACCTAAGTTGCCTTTACATCATTTGTTTTTCTTGAACGCTTTTATCTTTTACTTTTGCAAAACTAAGAAAATAAAATGGAGGAAAAAATTTATTGCTACGTAACATTGCTGAGCCTAGACCTGACCCAGTAAAGTAGTTTATTTATTTATTTATTTATTTATTTATTAATAAGGTTTATAATATTAAACACACATTTGTGGTAAATTCTGATTATGGGATAAAATAGTAAAGTACTATTTTAATTATTTATATTCAGGTGCTTTTATAAATTGATGAGAAAATGAATATTTAAATTAAAGAATGAAACACTGATTTTTGTACAGAATGAATCCACAGCACTGTTTGATTTATTTCCAGATTGTTCAGGAGAAGAATAAAGTGGTATTTATATTTAGTAGCTAGATTTATATTTATATTTTATATTTTTTGGTATTTATATTTAGTAGCTAGATAAAAAAAATAAATAAAATTAAAAAAAATCCAGGTCCCTTCGCTGACTTCCTAAACCAAAAACAGTGAATAAATTCCCTCTTCCCAAAATAACTGCCAGCCGCGCCCCTACTACTGCTGAGTGCACGAACATACAGTGAAATTATCTACAAATATATACAAAGACCAGCCAAAGCAATAATCAAAGTCAATGGGAGGCAAAAAGTCACAACCAAATACCAAAACGCCAGAATCACAACCTCTTTCCTCTTCCCCGCGTCTCTCTCCGGTTTATATATGGTGGCGCTGGTTGATGACGTCACTCTCTGGGCGGAAGCGACCGTGTGGAAGGTCAGGTAGATGCCGATGTGGGGAAACAGTCAGAAAACCTGGAGCGGCGCGCGACCAGGACACGATACACACACGCGAGCGCAACGAAGCGTTTATACAAAGCAGAATATTTTTTGCATTTTCATTCATTCGTTTTACTCAGTAGCGCATGTGATTTAAAATGTAGCGAATTACAAAACTTCAAACTAAACATACTTAAGTAAAAGTAAAATTACTGATTTTAAAAACTACTTTAAAAAGCATAAGTACACAAAAAAAAACTACTCAATTACAGTAACGCGAGCAAACGTCATTCGTTACTTTCCACCTCTGGAAACCTGAGACTGGTTTGCTGCTGCCTGAAATATAAAATTCTGCGTTTATCATTAAAGTAGCCAAGTACAAATAATGAACAAGGTGGCTTGGTGGCATAGCAGTTAGCACTGTGGCGTCGCACCTCTCTGTTCAAGGGTATGATTAGCATATTCTCCCTGTCCTCTGGGAACTCCAGTTTCCTCTTACAGTCCAAAGACATGCACAGATTAAGCTAATTGGCATTTCCAGTAGGGTATACTCTTCCTTACGCCCCAAGTCCACTGGGATGGGTTTCATGATGAGAGACTCTGTGAGATAATTTACATGCACAACTACATGATACAACAAAGCAGGCTACCAGGTGTAATATAGAGGGTCTGATATAAGGTGTAAGGCACTTGGAAAAAAAAAAAAAACAGTCAGACTACTATATATCTAGAAAATGTGCAATAAACCCCTCCCTCACACACATCATGAATCACCATAAACCCAGGCTTCCTCTCAGACTCGCATTTTATCTCCATCTGCTTCATCTTCACACCTCGACTTCTGCAAAACACCAACCATGAAGTTTCAAGTCACATTGCTGCTCATCTGCACGCTTTTCTCTAAAGGTAAAAAAAAAAAAAAAAAAGCGGATAATGGCAAAAAAAAAAAATTATTTTATTTTTAGATATGCTTCAGTTTTCATTTTCATTCTCATTTTCCCCCAGCGATGTCACTGACTTGTCTACAAGAACTGCCAGGAAGTGTTCAAACAACAACCCTGAGTGGTTCAGGTCCATGCATCACTATGACTTTTTCTGTATTAACGAGTAAGTGTGTGTGTGTGTGTGTGTGTCCTATACACCAAAAATTATTTATAACCTAAATATTTATTAGTTCCAAGATTTACTTCAGTTCCAAGATTATTTTTAATTGAATAAAACTATGTACTTGTAATCATGAGGTTAACTATTTCCCTAAAAAAGCACACGAAATCTAAGTGTTTTATCTGTTTTATACTACAGCAATCTTTCAACATATAAAAAAAAATCATATTGTGGTTTTTGACTAAAATAATTGTTTTATAATTTTTTTATAATTAGTTTTAACTGAAAAAATATATATATATAAAGCGAAACTAATTAAAAAAAATCTTTTCAGGTGGCTGGTTCTTTGAACAATTTTTTTCCAGCTTCCAAAAGTCAAAAGGTATGGCATGTGCTAAATAATAATAATACAATTATGTGTTTTAATTAAAACTGCTGGTGGTGCTGTTACACTCAGTTTAACAAAGAAAGAAAAAAGAGAGAAAAAAAAAACAACCTTATTTAAAACTTATTTTAGCAATGCTATTTCCAAAAATTAAACCTTATTTCAATTCTTTTAGTTAACAAAAACAAAAAAAAAAAAACACACAGGACGCCATTAAATGCCTTTTTTTTTTTGCAGTTGTTTTGCTTTTTTAATACAGTGAGGGTATATCAATTTTAATTCAAATGAAATTGTAACATTATTCACCGACATAGAAAAGACATCAGATGCAGTACATGAATACAGAAAACGAATCAGCATCTTATGAACAATCAGAATCCAGAATGCATTGCCTTAGCACAAAAAGAAAAGTCTTCATAAATTGACACAAGTGGAATATTTTGAATAGCAGTTACTAATTTCTAATCTCACTTGATTTTTGATGATTATGTGTTTTTGATGTGATAATAATAATAATAATAATAATCAATTACAAAGTCAACAAAATGGATGTAATATATGCAGTACGTAATATATAATGTACTGTATAAAAGCTGCAATAATCAGTATAACAATGAGTTAGTTTCTAATTTTCTGAGCACATTCGTTCTACAGATGGTCAAAACCTGCAGCATATTAAGGATTTGACTGACCCCATAAGTTGTGTTAATGGGTCTGTAAATGTGGGAGCCCTGAAAGTGACTCTCCATGGCAAATGCTGCAACACTGACCTGTGTAACAACGAAACCCTGCCAGGTGAAACGACTACAAAAGTTTATCAGCATCTGTTCATACTTCATACGTCATTATTTCACATTAAAAGGATTCTTATTTAATCTTTGCTGGTTCATCTTTACTAACTTTAAAGATGCCTATTGTTTATTGATTATTATTAATCTGGTTACAGTAGATACAGTAATCACTGTATCACATGTTCTTACAGTAATTCTTAGTAAAGTTTAAAGCACAAAATCAAATAAACATTATTTCTCTGGTAAGCTCTTCCGAAGCAGACTCCTAACGGGAGAATGTGCTACAACTGTGATGTAAACGACTGCTTCGGAACCGTGAGATGTGAAGGAGATGAAGATTACTGCATCACTGCATCAGGTAAACCTGCTCAATCAGTCTCTATACCGAGTCGTGGGAGGCCCGGAGCCTTTTTCTCAGATACACTCGGGATGTCAGACCCAGGCACAAAAAAGTACTCTTTAAACTTTTCCACATTTTGTCACCACAAACCAACACAAAGTGGCACATAATTGTGAAGTGAAAGTAAAACCATGAATGGTATTTATTTATTTATTTATTTACTGGGCTGTGATGGGCATTGCTATTTATTTTTCTCAGTATAAATACAGCTGTTCTGTGAAGCCCTCAGAGGTTTGTTAGAGAACATTGGTGTGTTCTTTGGGCTTCTTGATGCTGTTTTTTTTTTTTTTCACTAAACAGCCCAGGGATAAAGTTGTGGAGAAGGCAATTTTATTTTCATGGCATTTAGCACTTGTAGACGTATTATTGTGCTACACAACAGATCATAACTACAAATACAGTAATCCATGTACGATATCACTGCCTTTAATAGAAATATTTAATTATATATTATTTAATTGATGATCTAAAGAAAGAAAGACCTGCTTTTATGATGGTGGAAGGAAAGTGGAGTCATTCATAACTATAACCACAATATTTATTATAAACATAAGAAGCTGGTTCCTATTAGTTCCTTTAATTATGCATCTTAACGCAGCTATAAACTGTTGTTGTGTCATCACACACATTTTTAAACATTGAGATGTAAATAACTGAGGACTTTTTTTTTTTTTTTTTTTTACAAGGTAACTCTCTCTCTCTCTCTCTCTCTCTCTCTCTCTCTCTCTCTCAGATCAAGAAAGAAACAATACACTGCCCATAAAAGGATGTGCCACCAAGAGCATTTGTGATTTGGCGACATCGTTCAGTGAGAATTTCCTAGGAATTAAAATAACAGATGCACAGTGCTGTGAGGGAAACCTGTGTAATGGTGATGGGAACTTCTGGTGTATTGCATAAATCCAAGTTCTAAGTAAAAAAGTTTTAAGAACTTTCTCTGCTATTTTTGAGAAATATTGCAATGCATATATTTGGTTTGAGTTTTACTCTCGCATTCATTTCAATTACAGTGTTTGTAAATCAGCTAAAAAAATCTAAAAGATGTTAAACTTTAAAAAGTAAATTTAATATTCTATATGGTCGATGGCTTCTTGGCTTGCTCAATATGTTATGTGCCAAAATATACAGTACAGGTAATCCCCTACTTACGAACGAGCTCTGTTCTGGGAGCTCGTTCAGGTTGTGCAGTTGTTGGTTGGAAATGGCTCTCTCGACAGAGAAAAAAAGTATTCGTAGTTGGATTTTATATCCACTCGTATCGTTGCGATCGTGAACGAGGACTGAGTCTGAGTGTGTTCAACTGGGAAGATCCAGCAAGAACCGTGCCAGCAGACCAGGAATCTGCAGCAACCTTTGCTCCGGCTTGAGGATCTGCATGAACGATCTGAACACTGTCTACAGGGAGGCGGAACGCACACATTTAACATTAACATACACACTATTAGCTTGTTAATTTACCATGGTATGCGTAATGTAAGTTTCTTTCAGGAGAAATAGACTCCGATGACAAGATATTATTGTTAGTCTTTTATTTCAGTACTGCATATTTTGGAGCGTACTGTATTTCATCCTAAACACCAAATACTACATTTTATTGAGATATTTTTGTTATCTAACCATCTTTATCTATCTTTGGTCTGTAACCTGACCTAACCAAACTGCTGAATGGTCTGCATTTTACTATATCTGTATAATAAAATCTACAAGCTGCACATAACCTTGTTTGTCTAAGGAAATGTCTTTTCTATTTATAAACGCCTATTTAGATTTATTAGAGTTCATGTAGATTTTTAAAAACGTATGCAGCATACTGAAATAAACATATTTGGATTCCACCCAAATTGATATATAAACGTTAAACAAAAAATAAATGGACTGGCCTGACTTTCTGTTCAGTATATGTGGTAATTACACATTGCAAATATCAAATATATTTTTTAATCCTCCAATTCTTTTCAAGCTATATCATATAAAGGATAAAATTGTGTGTTACTACAAAAAAATAAATGGGGGAAAAAAGCAGTAGATATATTTCCGTAGTGACATATTGCAACAGCATTTAGGCAACAGTAACTCAATCTGAAACCGACAGGAAACGTTATCTTGAGCATCCATCATCTGTGACGTTCACTTTTCTACAGAGGGGAAAGATAAGACCAAGTTCCATATACCTTGCACTTACTGTAAATTTTATCTTGTGCTTTAACATGATCTTTATGGGTGTCATGTTAATGTGTCCTATGATCACTGAGGTGAACTTCTGAACCACAAAGTGAAGCATAAACTGGTAGAAGTAAGAAAGTAAAGGCAAAGTCGGATGATTGAGGCACTGGCTTTAAAGTTAACCAAAGGTATACAGACCACAAAGCATGAGACCTCTCTATGGGGTAATAGTATGGGGTATAGTCTAATGCCGCAGTGCTGAGTGTGTGGATTCGGCCCTGAAAGACTAATGAACGGAATCGGGAAGTTATTGAGGGAGCCCTGAGTCTACTGTTCAACCACTGCTGAACATACGATACGCGTGAGAAACCCCTCCATCCATCAACACACATCATCATGACTCGCCATGACCCCAGGTTTTATTTCAGACCGTACTCACATTTTAAATCCGTCTGTTTCTCCTTCACACCCAAACTTCTGCACTTCTGACTCTAAATGTTCAGTCGCCTGATCCGGTTCTGCGGAGTCAGATGGCGATCCAATCAAAGTTGGTAACTCTGGGAGATTATTGATGAAGCTCTGTGCGGTAGTTGATGTGACTGTACGTTTAATACGGTAGCACGGCGCTATGCGTACATTATTACTATGACACACTTTAATTGAGACAAGATAGTGATCTGAGAGAACTTCATACAGTGGAATTGTGAATAAATTTCTTATACTTAATCCGAAGGATAATATTAAATCTAAAGTGTGACCTGCTTTATGAGTGGGTCCTACTACACACTGATTTACTCCGTGGGTCTTCTGGATTCTCAAAATTAATAATAAAATCTCCAGCAATTAATCTTTCTCTACAGAAATGACTAGGTTTCAGAGGAAATCTGCAAATTCACAGAGAAATTCCGAGTACGGCCCTGTGGGTCCGTAAATGATGATTAACGGTATCGACTGAACAGACTTAATATTTGTAGCTACACTTTTTATGTTACTATAGAGAGCTTCAGATGCATTAAATTTGTGTCCGTGTTTTTGTACGATAGACAGATAATCATTGTAAATAACTGCGACGCCTCCTCCTCTACCAGTTAGCCGAGGCTGGTGTATGTAGCTGTATCCGGGAGGACTCGCTTCATTTAGAGCTACATACTCGTCCTGTTTAATCCAGGTTTCTGTTAAACATAATGAAATTATCACAGATCAGGAGTCTGATATATTAACAATAACTGCTTTAGATGCGAGGGATCTAATATTTAACCGTCCTAATTTCAGATCAGACGTGCCGGCTGCGCATTCAGTGTGTCCCGAGTTTGTGGTATCTATGTTAATTAAATTCCTAAAACAGACTTTCTGAGTCTTTCTAAATTTTCTCAATATGATGAACCCTGAGTGACGACTCTATGCAGACGGTTGGTTTAGCCTGTCTGTCTGCTCCCTGGCCTGGCCTCTGGATTGTCACCGATTAACTAGGCCTCTTTTGAGACTAAAATGACAAAAAATGAGAGCAGCACCTTCCCGCCCTAGCAGGCCAGCTTTTCCCTCAAAGGTCTTCCAGTTGTCAAACCTGTTGGACACGTGAAGCGCAGAAGAGGTGTGCTCCGGTGGGCTAGCCTCAGCGTTAGCTTTGGCTGAACGAGTATGCCGCCGAGTCGTCACCCACTCGCCCCGCAGTCAGGGCTCTAATGCCGGAGTCGGGGGCTGGTTATCTCCGCCTGCGGCACCCAGACTTTCCGCTACGGGAATAACGCTGCTCTCGCACTCTCTAACCCTCTCTAAAGTGTGGATGCGCTCCTCTAATGCTGATATCTTCTCCGTCAGAGTGCTCACTAACACACAACTATCACAAATAAAGTTTCCGCTAACGACGGAGGAAGAACGTCTAAACATCCTGCGCTCCACACACTGAGCGAGCTGAATAGTATCCATTATAGCGTACCCGAGTCGGCGTTTAGTCGTTTGGAGCTGGATTCCGTTTAGACGAGGAAACTCGCGGGTTGCCCAAATAGCGCAAAAAAAGGTGAAGCCCAATAGTGTGAAAATGTAAAAAATTGTTGCTATTAATATTATTATTGTATGAACTAAACAGCTAAATAATTTAAACGCTGATACGAACGCGAAACTTTTGCTGCAACGATACAAAAACAGGAAGCTCATGCACCGGAAGAGCACTCAGTCCCACATCAGAACCACATCATCTGCAAAAATCAGCGATGCAATCCTTAGCCTAGGCTGCGCTTTGATATCCTGTCCATGAAAATCACAAACATGATTGGTGACAGGGCACAGCCCTGGCGGAGGCCAACACCCTGGAGGTGAATCCGAGAATCCGAACACAGCTCTCACTTTGGGCCTAAGGGGATTGGATGGCCCTGAGAAGTGACCCCCTCACCCCATACTCTTGCAGTACCTCCCACAGAAATTCCAGAGGGACCCAAACATATGCCTTCTCCAAATCCACAAAACAGACTGGATGAGCATATTCCCAAGCCTCTTGCAGGATTCCTACAAGAGTAAAAAGCTGGGCCGTTGTTCCACGACCAGGACGGGATCCACGTTGTTCCTCTTCAATCTGCGGTTCGACAGTTGGCCAAACCTGCCTTTCCAGCACCTTAGAGTACTATACACTTTCCCAGGGAGGCTGAGTAGTGTAATGCCCCTGTAGTTGGCACACACACTCTGGAACCACCACCCCAGTCTGCCATTCCTTAGGCACTGTCCCAGACTTCCATGCAATGTTGAAGAGGCATGCCAAGCTCGCCCAGGGAGATCTCGCCGAACCCCCTCCTTACTCTAGCTCTGTCTCTGCAACAGAGGGAGAATTAGTCTGGTTCAGGAGTTCCTCAAAGTGCTCCTTCCACTGCCCGATTACCTCCTCAGTCGAGGTCAGC
This sequence comes from Clarias macrocephalus, assembly GCA_011419295.1. Taxonomy (NCBI): domain Eukaryota; kingdom Metazoa; phylum Chordata; class Actinopteri; order Siluriformes; family Clariidae; genus Clarias; species Clarias macrocephalus. The sequence goes on from JAAGKR010003301.1 coordinate 39,004, forward strand.
AGTGTCCCATCCTTGCTGTACACAGCTTGGGTGGATCTCCTGAGGTGCCAGATGGTTTTCCAGAAGCACCTTGGTGCTGCCTGAAAGTCCTTCTCGATGGATTCTTCAAGCTCCTCCCACACCCAGTGCTTTGCCTCTGCTAAAGCTGTGGCTGCTATCGTTGGAGCCCGCCGGTACCTTGCAACTGAATAAAAAACAGTAGATATATTTCCATACGGGCATATTGCAACACCATTTAGGCAACAGTAACTTAATCTGAATTCAACAGGAAACGTTATTTTGAGCATCTGTCGTATGTTACTAGCTGTTTTATCTTGCTTTTCTCTATAATGACCGATCTAGAAAAGCCAGTCAGATGGCGCAAAACTAACGAGATAATTTTATTGTGCATTGCTAAAATGGCCTCACTGGTCTGAAAGTTCTACGTGGCGTGTGAAAAAAAAAGGCGATATATAAGCAATCTGCAACCTGTATAACAAGCAAATTCCACAAGGCAGGAAGCACCCAAAGCATTTTATCACCACAAAGCTCATCAGACATTTGAAGGTTAGTCACACAAAAGCGCTAAACAACTTTAAAAACTGCTCATATTGCTTTAAGAGAGAGCGAGAGAGTACAGCAGCTCAAGTGCCATTTACTCAGCTGTCGGTAACAGGGACGTTTCAAAGAAATATCAAACAAAATAATGGAATTCATATGCCTCAAATCATCAGCCGCAGTGTATCGTGGAAGACGAAGGGTTTTGGTAACTCGGACCCTACCCGGATTCCCATTACACTTTGCGAAGGCGACACTATTTCATTCGCTAAACTGTTATCACTAAATTTTAAACATACAGACTACTGTAGCATGAAGTTAAGCCTGTTGAAATGAAACAATTTAAGTGTTCTGCGCTGAGTGTTGACTGAACACTGTTGTGATTAACTAGAACACCAACTGTACCACAGGTGTCAACTCTGTGCCCAACAAAACCTCAGCTGAGGAATGAATAAATACGGAATGTGTCCACATACATTTGGCCACGTAAGTACTGTACAGTGGAACCTTGGATTGTGGGCATAATTATCAATATAATACTCGTATATATCAAAATCGTTCATATATCAAAATACTCTTAAATCAAAGCAAATGTCCCCCTAAGAAATAATGTAAACTTAAATTATTCATTCTACAGTCCAATAAAATACACTACTGTTAAATCTGCTGCTTTTCAAAAATATATTTGACTGTTAAAAATGCCATGCTCATTATTTTTCAAACTTAGAAATTCAGGATGCCAAAATTGGAGCATTAAAATTCAGGTTGACAAAATGTGTGTTAATCAAAATTTGGGGTAGAAAAAAAATTCAGGTCACCACATTTGGGATATCAGAGCAATGCATTGCAAATTGCTGCAGTGGATTCCACAGTTTAAGGTATACTTTAAAGTGTGCTCCCTTCTCTGTGTAGTCTAATTCACTGGGACCTACTCGTTGATCAGAATGCTAAACTTCAAACAACTGGGTGGATTGCAAACAGTGTTCTGCGCTAAAATGTGCACTCACTCAACAAGTACACTGTCTCACTCGAAGTCATTGCTATTTTTAAAACAAAATTTTCATTCAAATGCGATACCGATTATTTTTCTTTCCCTCTGCACTCGTTAAAGACAGACGCATACTTTTTTTTTATGTTGTGGTATCGAAAGAGACTAGTTTTGGAACATGCCAACAGATGGCAGCAGATGCAACTGATGCTTTTCTGACCATGTGTATACAAGTAAAACAGACTTAGTCAAATCCCTCCTCCTGTACTCCAGACTCCTCCTTCCAATGCACTCTAATAACACTGAATGTCAGATCCCTTTCTCAACACAACACTGAACTCCATCACACCGTCACACTTCTGCCATCCAGGAGCAATGAAGTCACTAGTGGCACTTGTGTTCATCTGCATGTTTTTACCGAAAGGTAAGATAAGGGATCTTATATAAATACACTATATCCATCTATAGCTGATAGTCTTCAGTCCCTTTTAGCAAACGTATCAAACCAAGAAGCCAAACAGTTTGCTTTAAATTAACCAATGAACCTATAGGTTGTGGCCCATATTTATTAAGTGAGCTACATTTCATGCTAAAAATTCACGAATGAAAAAAAATGCTCACATTAAGGAGTTTGTTCCGAGGACACACCTTAGGTTTGATTTCATCAGTTTTTCTCGGGGCTGCTGTAAAATCCTCATAGATCCATGCATAAAAGGGTCTACCAAGTTACAAAGCAGTTTGCCATAATTGTTAAGATAATGTGCAAATTTACCTTTGGTTCATAAATGCTAAGAGCTAGAAGTAAATTTCATATTTTCTTAAAATTATGAGCTCACACATCTGCTGATGTCATTAGGTTGAATGTTTGATGTAGAATGAGTGGCATATTATGGAGGGGAAAAAAACTTCTATACTGTAAATCCGATATTTATGAAATTGAATGGGTACACGGACGCTTTGATGAAAAGTTGAAAAGATTGATGAAAGGTTATTAAAAACACTTGGCATGTCAGTGTTTTTGGCTTACAGACACCAACACGCATTTAGGGTGTAGTCTAAAGTGAAAATACGACATGTTTTATGTGAATTCAAAGGAGGATTTTCATATAAAATGTATACTGTGTATATGGTTATATATACATTATTAATTATTATATATAGTATATATATAGTGTATTTTGCATTATACAGATATTTTATTCTTTTTTAGTTAAAAAGTTAAATTTACTTATATATATTTCTCAAATTTACTTTTTGTTTTTAATATTTATTTCCCATATAGATATTCTTTCTTAGATAAAGTACCTTTTTTTTTTTTTTTAACTTTCTATTTTGTTTTTCATATTTATTATTTCCTAGTAATAGTCTTTGTTTTAAGGTCAAGGGCAGTCGTCTAAGCAATTCACTGCACATCGTACTGTGTATGACTGTGTGTGTGTGTGTGTGAGACAAATAAAATTTTAATTTGAATTATTATAAATATTATATTTCATATGAAATAACAGTTCTTTTCCTGACATCAGAAACCTGACCTGCTTTCAGTTGACAACCATCTGGTTGAGCTGGTAGATCATTTTTGCAATGTCCTGTTAAATGAAAACAGCAATCTGAGAAACTGAATTTGAATGATCAATTATGAGCACAAACAGTTAGTACAACTGAAAATAAATGTGTAAAATAGCATTTCTAATTAACATTTAAATATTTTGCTATGAAGCATATAGGATGAAAAGATGAGACTGAGAGTGTGTATGTGAGAGAGACAAAGACATGTACTTCAACGGAATTATACGGAACTATTGTTATCTTTATATTAGTAGCACATAAGATAAAATATGCAATAAAATTAAATAGAACATCTGTGTTGTGTTCGCCTTATTTAATTGTTTTATTATTGTATCATTAGCTGAACCCCTGAGATGTTACTCTTGTGATCCCACTAAATGTGATGATCGATATGTACCACAGACCTGTTCTGCAGGTATGGATTCCTGCATCACTGCAACAGGTAAATGATACAAATTCATGCATTTCAAAAAGATTCCCAGTAACACTCTACATCATGGATTATTAATATCTATTACCTGTGAAAAAGCAAATCATAAAATATTAAAGAAACTATTTGAAATAAATCAGTAAGAATATGTGTTCTGTTACTAAGTCTACATACATGTCACATTTCTTTATGTAATACATGACTGTTTTACTTTAATAATCCATTAGATCCTGTTAAATACTATTAACACAACAGTTCAGATAAAAATAATAAGTCAATTGTTTTTTTCCTCTCTTTCTCTTTCCTTCTCCTAGCTACTGTATTCAACGAAAAGTTTAATTTCAAAACCTGTGCACCAAAGGAGGTCTGTGATGTCGGTCAGTCATCATTCCTGGGAATTACCATTGGCGATGTGAAGTGTTGTCAGACGGACCTGTGTAACGGTGCTGAGAGATTCACACTGAGCCTCTTCCTCATGTTTATCCCCCTGCTGTCCTTCTTCCTCTTGCCCTGAAGTAAACTTTTACTTAAATTTTTATCTTTTACAGAAGTGAAAGCAAAGAAAAATAATAATCATCTGGCCTCTCCTTTTTTTTTTTGCATTTTACTTTAGTGTTATTTGTAAAATGTTTTGTCAATAAATTGTATTGACTCATAATTGCATTAATCCGATTAATTAATTTCTTCAATAACATATAAGCAGTTTGAAAAACATCTCATTAATATATACACTGTTCATATTTATATAAGTCCTAAAATAGGGAACAGGTTTACCTTTGGTTCATAAATGCTCATTTGGTTCAATGACTTTCTTCACACAAAATTAATTAGAAAAAAAATGCGTGTTTTATGGAACTTTTCGTTTACTGGTCAAAATTACCGGTGATTGGAAATGAATAGATGAGATTACAATTAGTGTATTAAAACAGAGTTCAAGCACATTTTCACACTTTACTACACCTCAAAATGCAGGTGTCTTTAATCAGCCACACGCACAGACATACACACACTTCTTATTCCCCTTTGTGGCTTCCATGGTAACCCACACGGGAACGTCCGAATTTGTGGTCTCCTTTTATCGAAAATTAGAACCAGATCCCAAACTTATCCCAATATGCCATATCCTGAGATATGCAGAATCTGCATCAGGTTTATGGGATGCAGACACTAGTCAGGCATCATGCTACAATGGCTTTGCCGAGCTTCCATATCCTGGCACATGTGATTCGTTTTGATGACCACTACACCAGAGCAGCCCGAAGTCAACAAGACAAGATGGGGAGGTTCCTAGACATGACAGCAGGGCTACTTTAAAATTGTACATATAGTGTATGGGTCAGGCATTATATTTGTAATATAGTCAAGATTACTTGTTGCATGATACAAAGTAACACGTTAGAGTTTATCTTTTACTCTTAACATGTTACACCCAACACTCTATCAGTTCAGCTCGCTCATAAAGGATTAATGAAGTGACTGACTAGAGTATACACAGCAGGTAATCTATATGCACTCTTATGTTATGCTCCTTCTATCCACAGTAGGTGTACTAAATTCAGTATTTCTACTTAAATAAAAGTTCTTTTTTTCTGACACCATAAAAATTATATACATGTAGAAATTGTATAAGGTTGGAACAAATAAGTAAAATCACAAACATCAGGACTTGGCTATTGCAAGGTAGCTATCCACCTGCGACACTTTTTTGGAAAAAAGTAACTTACACCCTATTGTTTACACATTCAAACAGTGTCATTATTGTGTTATTTCACTAACTTATCAAGATTTGTAAGACGTGTTCCAGGTTCTTCTTGCCCGTTCTCTCAGCCCTGTCCCCTCATTCCTTGTTTGTGATTTTGCATCAGACTTCCCATGAGCTCTTTGTAGGGGTCAACTGACTCAATTTTTAAAAAGTTATTGTTGTTAAACATGAATATTGTTTTAGAATGAGTGCCGATTGTAGTTCTTAAAAAACAAGTCAGTATACAAGTAGGTTTTTATTGTCAGTTCAACCAAATACAGTTCAGTACACAGTGAAACGAAACTCCTCCATGACCAAAGTGCTACATACAACATAATTTAACCAAAACTAACTAGCTAAATAAGTAATCTAATTACCTGGCTAGCTGATACAAGACAGATTGACGTTTTATTAACAGAAGAAAAAAAAAACTATACAAAAACATGACATTTCAATACTTACTCAGTAACACACCACCATTTTGGAAATGACAGATTGTATTGATTGACAATTATAGATTGTCATATAACTGCACCAGGATGATCATTAGATGTCACTTCAAGGTGAATTTGGATGAAGGTGAATAAGGAACTTTCCTGTGATAGATATTTCACCATTGATTCTTATGGGCTACAGTACAAACGCAGGAAGCACGTACAGTCATTTCACAGAATTGACAGAAGCACAATGGTGACTATGGTAACAGGAAGCAGAAAGAGAGGAAGCAGGATGTTGTGCTGATTTTGGTTTCCATATACACTACACCCTAAATAATACTGGATTAAAAACAGCACAAGATCAGATAATACAAAACAAGTTCAACAGCGACATCATTACGATACTATTACTGAGAAGCACTAATGCCTGAGAGCAGCGCTGGTCATCATCTCCCAACATCAGGATGTAGGGGTTCGGCCTCGACACTTCAGCCTGCTGGAGATATTCCACGGTGTCGGTTCCAACCTTAGAAAGAAAGAAATTAAAGAAAGTAAAAGTTTATGGAAAAATCGAGAGGGTTGGCTAGTATGTGTATTTGTAAGAAGATTAGTGTTTTGTAACACACTCAGCTTTTTATTGTCTCAAGCACTTTAATAAGATTAATAAAGTTCTAATGTTAAAGTAGTTGCTAACGCTAGCAACCTAGCCAAATGCTAGCGTCATGCTGGCACTACAGTTAACAGTTTAGCTTTCATTCATCACTTCATCTTCATACACCCTGCAAGCATTCTACAAAGAAAGCTAAAAAGCTCAGACGTTTTTGCAGTTTCTTTCATACACAGGTGGGGTTCTGTGGTTTGGCTCGCTAGCAGCCATTGTCAGATACACTAGCATGCTATAGAACAGACCAGGCTGAAAGTTTGAGTCTAACGTTGACACGGTAACAGTAATAAATGTTACATACAGTGAACAAATTCAGCCATAAGTGAGTGAAAGTGTGTATACAGACCTTGTATTTAACGTTTACATCTCATCTTAAATGCGTGAAAAGGAAGCACCCTCATCAGCAGCCCCCCCCCCCAAAAAAAACAAAGTTGACACAGCCACTGAATACACAGGTGACCTTCGGGGGAGGGGCGGTCTTGTCTGTGATGTTAGCTGTCACTAGCTAACCCAACTGGGTTAAACAAAAAGTACACTATTTCTGGGTTATTTATAGGGAATTGGGTATAGTGTGTAGTTTAAAAAACTATTTTAGTTAGAGAATATTAAAATATGTAGAATTACATCAAAATAAAGTATATGAAAATGTAAAAATTAAGACTAACCTTGTTTAAAAAAAAAAAAAGCCCAGTTGTACAGACTATAAATAATATGATAACTTTAAATGACATATTGTTATGAAATCATGCGTTATTAACATAAAACACCCCTATCAAGCTTCTTCTTAAGCCAGAATGTCTTTACCTTATGATGAATTCGCTTAATTATGTGTTAGAATTATTTTATATACAGTATAAAAGAGTTATTTCTACTCCCTTGCTCTCTTCCTCACAGATCTGATATAAACGTGTTAAATCTTCCCTGCTGCTATCTTCCTGTCTCCTCTTGCATGGGTGTGAACGCTCTCCACTTTATCTCTCCCTACACTCTCAAAAATGCTGGGTTGTTTCTGTAAACACATTGTTGGGTTGTTCATGCTGGGTCAAAATTCTGGGTTATTTCGGGACTTTAAACACATTGTTGGGTTGGGTAACGCTGGGTCAAATGAGATGATGTGGGTCATTTACAATTGAACACCTGGTTGGGTTATTTTGACCCAACAACTGGTTTCTTTTTTAATATTGCAAACATTTTGCAGGCCACCGTTTGGAGAAATACTCATATTGTGTCACAAAGTGTAGTTTTAAGAGTTGTTTAAGCGAGAATGTGTGTGTGTACAGCTCAAAACATCAATCGGTTATTAAACATAGCGTCTATTTAAAAAAGTGCCCCAACGATTTCGGAGATTTGAGCTCCAGGCGGTCCTGCGGTGCTCCGCGGTTATGTAGCCGCAAAACACAGCCTCACCCTGGCAGGAACTTCTGAAAACGACCGCTGGCTGTGGTGCCTCTAAAGTGGTTAAAATAGCGGATTTTTATTATTTTTTTTTTCTCATTTTGTGTATTGCTAACAGGTCATCTTTGGTAAAATACGGTTATGGTATAATATATCGCGGCTGTGAGAAGCATCCAGTACGCCGGGTTCTATTTGCACTATACCCGGAGTCCTCAATTGAGACACAACACGAGGAACTTTCTGGATTCTTCACTTCTGAAGCGAGCAGCACGCCACTTAATGCTGGCAGTACTTTATGGTAAGTTTATATACATTTTTACCCAAAATTTTAAATGTTGTGGTAGGAGCTTATTTTCATGTTTTTTTTTTTTTTTCTCGCTTTTCCGCCTTTTTAGTCGCACTTTGGTATGGGGGTGAGGGGGGCGGGTCATGTTTTAATATTCTGTGCCAACAGTCGGCTATAGTGTATTTTATGACAAAAGTGCATTTGTAGCACACACAAATAAAAAACAACTAAATGTATTCTTAAATGTAATTTTAGGTAAATTACTAGTAATCTTCGCTAAAGCTGTGTGTGGAAAGTCTCTCGGCATATTTTATAACATTTAAAAGGTGTCAGAAGAAGCTATTGGGATGTGTTTAATGACAGTCTTAATATGTCTCCTGCTTGTGTTATTCTGACCCAGCAGTTGGTTTATTCTTTGGAGAACGTTCTGGATTCTTCACTTCTGACTGGATTATGCTCAGAGCACTCAGAATTTTATGGTAAGTTAATGTAAATTTTTACTTTTTTTTAAAATTTTTTTTAGTAACTTGTGGTAGGAGCAAGCATATTTTATTGTTTTTGTGTGGGATTAATATTGTTTAACCCTTCTGTTTTGTTATTTTAAACATATCTTTAATCTAAGATTTAAGAGTATATCTTTTACTTAACACTCTATCAGTTCAGCTCGCTCATAAAGGATTAATGAAGTGACTTAGCAGTAAAAATAGTTAAAAAGTGATTGGGGTCAATTGTTCTCTCTCTCTCTCTCTCTCTCCACCCTCCTCTAACTACTTCGTTTGACAATAAGTTAAACACATCTGCCTATTGCTCTGGCATATTGATAGAATCCTGTACCGGAACCAAAATTACTGAGAGTTTCTGTTTGAACGGAACTGATTGATTCTGCGATTGTGGTTGTTGTTGTGTGTGTGTTATTTGCCGTTGTTGATGTGATAAAAGCAGTAAAGATTCACTATAACAAATACTGTAGGGTTTTAAAGTTAACGATTTGGACTTGGCGTTCTACATTACTTCATCATTTCCTGAGTAATTAAACAACTCAATTCTGTAACTGTTTACCTCATGTGCAGCTCACTGGGTCATTACCAGTTTTATTAATTTGTGTTTCAAGTGCAGCATAAATAGCGGTCAAGGTGCATGGGCTAGATTAGATTTACTGCAGAGTTTACCAAAAATTGCAACATCCTGTGTAATATAGTAAATATTCAGGAAGTATAACAGCATTTTTTTTTTTATATACTTTGAACTTTGTACTTAGAAATAAGATAAAATAAATAAATAAAAAAACATTAAAACAAAGCAGCTAGTCTATCCAGTCTAGTCTACATCAATTTAAGAAATTAGAATTTAGACTAAAAACTGAAGCCTCATTTTCATTTGTTTCTTTAGCACAACAGTTTAGCAAAGATCGATTTGATTATAATGAAAGAAATTCAAATTTGCATGATTTCCCTTAATTAGGCTACTGTGATTCAACTTATGAAGTTTTAAAAAATTTGTGTTATGCGTATAAAATAGTTTTTGTTGCTCGGAGAATCTTAGTTTTTGCTGTAATGTCAGCAAGATTCAGTTGTATTTAATGTTTTTTTTTTTTTCTGTTTGATTTATTCTGTTAATTGAAACTTGTTTTAGTTTTGCTGGTGGGTCATCCTGCTTATCCTAAACCCACCTGACACAGCAGGCTGTGCTTCATTGCTCTTATACCACACTGTGTGCAATTTATACGCTATAAGCTCATAAATATTCTTTATGAATGTACAAATTTAATGTTTGCTTGAAAGCCCAGAATAATTGAGGCAATGACAATTGTGAAAGGAACTAATATAAATAAAATTTAATTAAATAAATGACACAAGCTCAATGAAAGAGCAAAGTGAAAAGCAGGAAGGGCAACATGAGGATGAAACTCAGTGTCTGGCTCTCAGCACTGTTACACAGGTTCCCCTCGCAGCATTTCATAGTTACGTTGGTGTCGGGGTTTATGTTGGCGAATTGCAGGCCTTTTGTACTAAGACGACATGCGCTTTCACTTGCACATCCTTTCACATTGAGGTCTGTACCATCTGCAGCATCTGAAAGAGACACAAATGATTCATCAGAACAATTGTCCAAGCTAATAAAACTTCTTTGAAATATTTTACAATTCATGTTCAGTTCTGTTTATCTATCTGGTACCTATGTGAGAGAAGCAGCGATCTTCAATTCCCTCACAATACAGGATTCCCAGGCAGTTTTCTCCAACACAGAAGTGACACTGTTTGCCGTTGGGTCGCACATCAGCATCTGAAGATGGGAATAAAAACATGAAACGGAGCTTCTTCTGTAATTAACTGCATCAGTTTCTGAATTTTCGGACTTATTTTTTATTGTTGCATATTCATTTTGTCAAAAGAATATAAAAGAATGAAAGCCTGGCCATTCTCCGACTCTACCTGAAATCGGTTCATTGTTGCAGAGATCAGAATCACAACATTTTCTGATGGAGGTGATTTTGAGGAATCCCACATTAAGACCGATGCTGTCACAGTCTTTACGGCATGTCCTATCTCTGCCCTTCCACACAAGACCATCTAGAGAACAAAGGAAATGATTGGGTCTTTGAATGAATTGTCTTTTAAATTGAGTTCTGCCAAAAATGATTTTATACAAAGAGAGCCTTCTTACTCTCATATTTCATGCTGCTGTCGGTAGCACATCTATCCGAACAGCTTACGGTTTTGTTTGGGTTTTGGCAATCATTGGAGCACTCGTAACACGTCAGTGACAGAGCTGGAAGACAATCAATATTAAAAAAAGAGATCTACAAACAACCATTACATCAGTACATTTTTTAAATCTATGTATTATGTTGCATTTTTCCAGATAAGCTGACACTCAAAATAATAATTATAAAAAAGATAATAATAAAATAAAAAAAGAAAACTTTGAAACCAATAAAGAGGTCAGCGCCCCAAAACTCAACAAACCCAAAATTCAGCAGTAGTATGACATGAATTATTCAAACAAATCAGAAATGTCATACTTCAATCATAGTCCTGGATCAGAATCCATATCAAAACAACAATGTGATACATCTATCCAAACGTACTGTAACATACAGTACACCAATCTGCCGCAACATTAAACCCACTGCCACAATGTAGTTCTCAACTCGCTGCCACTTCCAACACAAACCAGCATTAAAACTTGAGTGGGACAGATTCATTATTATAAGCTAGGACATCCTAATACATATTTTTTAGTTGCTGTAACTTTATTGGCTTTATTTAAGTGTACAGAAAAGTATACAGGAGGATTTAATATTATGTCCGGTTCATGTAAAAGCAATAAAAATATAACACACTACACAACAATTACAAAAACAATATTCAGTACCTCTGGAAAGAGACAGACAGACGAGTATGGAAATGACCTGCCGCTTCATCATCAGTGGATTTGAGACAATGTCGCTGTGAGATTCAGAATGACCCAGGAAGCTTTTAAGTGAGCAGCTTGTACTTGTGTCAAACATTAACCAGAGAATGATGATAAGTCTCATTTCCAGTTATCTTACAGTATTTATATGTTTTACTCTCAGTCATAAATGATAACGGTGGAGGTGCTTCCTTTAGAGAAGACACAAGAAAACTCACGTCTTTGCTACATCATATATTAGACCTCAGTTTATAATTCATGGCAATTTATCCACAGAAAAATGATGACACTGTCGACACAAACCGTTTTTCTGATGATTTTTCTCATCTCTAAGCAGCCACTTTTTGTAGTAATCTTATACCTTGTCTTTAATATGTAACATTTCTCATGGCATTTCTCATTCACTGTAGACTTATTTCACCAAATTTATTCAATGTCACAAAATTATCTGTGAATTATTTTTTTTTAGTGGTGTAGTGGTTCGCACTGTTGCCCTGCATCGCCAGGGTCCGGGTTCGATCCCCGGCCAGGCTCGATTCCCGTCTCTGTGTGCCTGGAGTTTGCATGTTCTCCCCGTGCTTGGTGGGTTTCCTCCGATTTCCTCCCACAGTCCAAAGACATTGGCGTTCCCAAATTCCCCGTAGTGTGTGAATGAGTGTGTGTGTGTGTGTGTGTGTCTGTGCCCTGCGATGGATTGGCACCCTGTCCAGGCTGTACCCTGCCATGTGCCCTAAGTCTCCTGGGATAGGCTCCAGGCCCCCGTGACCCTGAATACAGGATTAAGCGTATAGATGATGAGTGCGTGAGTTATTTTGTAGTGATGAGAGTGTTGAACCGCACTGTAATGTCTTCTCCACCACATCCCAACAACTTTCACTGAAGGTAAAGTCAGGACCCTGAGGTGTCCAGTAAAGATGTGAAAATGATTCCTTCATGCTCTTTCACAATCTGAGTCCTGGAATATTTCCAGGTGACCAGGGAAGAAAAGCTCCACAGATGTCATAACCTGGTCATTCAGTACATTCAGGTCATCAACTGACAAGTGATTTGACACTTTCAGGGATATTTGCACCTCCCGGACATTTCTATTTAAATTAAACTGTATTTCCACACAAAATTCCATAAATTCTATATTTTCTATATTTGTATAGATAGGTTTTTTCTTTTCTTACATTGTATATTTGTATTTTATATTATTCTTTCTTAGTTACATTTACTTTTAGTGTAATAGTTTAAAATAAACTATATTTTTCATATGTATTTCCTATTAGTAGTCTTTTATTTTAAGGTCACGGGCAGTCGTGTTAGCATTTCACTGCATGCTGTACTGTGTGTGACTGCCTATGTGACCAATAAAATTTTAATTTAAAATCTACCAGCAGTTTATAGGATTCACCAGTTTATGGGAGGGTTGATGCTACTTAGACATTTCACATGTTGTCATTCAAGACCAGGCTGTCGTTTAAAAGACCAGGTGGTATACTGTAGATCTGGGACAAGTTTGTAGAACTTCTAGGCATCACAGTGGATTTGTATCTGATTGCTCTTAGCAGGCATTGCGCAAATACAAGAGGAGGCTGTACATGACCTGCAGTGCACAGATAAATATACAACCGCTATTAGTCCAACAGATATCAAGCACTCAAGTTGTGAAGGATAAGATAAAAATCACTGGGATTACACAAGTTTTTTTTTTTTTTTCCTCTGAGCAGGAATTGGCAGGTTTTTACAGTAAGAAACTACTAAACACATAATCCGTAATAAACACATACGGCAATAAAACCTTCACTATTCTATAACCGAGGCTAATTATACTGCAGACAAAGCCACACTTGAAAAGATAGACTATATGCCAAGTGGTGCATGCCTTATGTAATACACAGATTTAACTCATAAGGATACTCAGCACTTCCTGATTTGCCAGAAAACATTATCTAACAAAATCTAAGTTAATACTATTTATTTATATTTTCCCAGACACCAATCTGAGTCAAACACTCAGACCTGCCCTGGTGGCATGAGGGGATCCTACAAACTATTAGACATAATGTTTTTCATTGTAATGTTTTGGCTGATTGGTGTAAACTGTTTACTGTAACCATAATGGACCAGAAAAAAAAAACATATACACAATGTATTTATTGTAGTAAAACTATTAGGGTTCATATTAATCTCTTGACCTGTACAGTATGTGCATGATTGTATGTATTTCAGTACTGCCATGTGATTTGGCTTATGGGATAACTATGATTGTGCAGAAGCACAGGTGTCATATTTGTGTGTGTGTGTGTGATGGAACAATCTAATTTAAACAGATTTCATGTTTAGTGTTTAATTTGATGAGTTTTAATTGTTTATTATGTACAGTTTATTAATGGCAGTAATTTTCCTATTGACCTTATTAATAGTTTACAGCGCCATCTAGTGGCAAGTGTAGCGTTACTTTAAACCGCAATTCCAGGTGATCACGTGATTGAAGAAATAGTGAGCGCTTCATGCGGGTAGCGGTATCGGTGGTTCTCTTTAATCTCTGTGCATCTCTGTAATCTTTAACCTTGCAACAGCATTGCTTGTAAATAATTCTTGATTTACATTAATGTTCATTATATTTATATATAAATGTGAACCGTCATGGTTAAAGTGAATTGATTCCTACATTCAAACTCACGACTCTTTATCTGACCCAGACCAGATGTCTTCGCCTTATCATTTATTCAATAGCAGTTTGTTTTCTGCTCTGTTCTCGGCCTTTTCTTCCTATGTTTCATCAGGCAGGTTTAAAGCTTCTACACTCTATGTGGCACACTAACTACAAAGATCAGAATTAATACATGATTAAAATGTGATTTTTCCCTTACACGTCCCCACAGCCTAAGACACATCTAGGACTTCTTGATGGACAATACAAAAACAGTTGCACCTTTTTCTCACATGGTAGAAACAAATGAACTTTGGTAGCGTAAGCTAAAGATAACAGGACCATAGACAGCGCAGTGGTGGGTCAACGTTTAACACTCTGGTTTACTGATGGGGTAGGGGGGGGTGGGGTACATACACATACACATACTGTACATGTCACACACTGAGAGAAAGGCACCTCATTCCGTCATTGCTTCAAAAGATGACCCTCACATGCTGCACGTTTCACTCCTGAATGTTACAGCAGATTATTATATAGTGAAGATGGTACAGATGTACAGTACAGGTTTTTACTTTGTTTCCCTTGTTTGGTGTTCAGAGGAAGAGCACGTATGGAAGGATAATAGTGCCAAAATTCCTCAAAGCAAAACAGCAGGTTGAACTACATGAACTGGAAAAAAAAAAAAAACTTGTTGCAATAAAAATGTTTGAATGATAAAATCTAAAGGCTCATTCTGTTAACGTTTACTTTGCTTGAATTCGATGCTAATTCTGATGCTAATGATTCTACATTACTGTAGTTTTAGTACAGTGATCATGAATTAGTTTAACTAAACTAAAGTCGGTCTATAGTTATATAGCACCACTCAGTGGTAAAAGCCAGCAAACGTACAAACCTAAATACTGTCGCCGTGAGGCGCGACGGTGAAACTAGAATACTGATCGTCTACCATCTGTATGTTTATGGATTCATGTTCTACGGTGACATGGGGCGTTTTTAACTATGTGCTCGGGGCCCTTGTCGTAAGGCGGGGCCCCAGGCGACCGACTGTATTGCCTGTTGGACGGCGCGGCACTGAGCTCAACCGACACCAAGATGCTGACAGAGACTCGTTTCTTTTTCTTTCACTCCTGAATAATCCTTTTTGTTTAATTATCAACTCTTCAAGAATGACCTGAAAGATGAACTATTATCAGGCCCCTAAACTGAATTACAGTGGAACCTCGGATTGCGAGTAACGTGGTTTACGCAAACCGAGCAAAGATTTTTAACATTTTTTTTATTCAGGAAACCGAGCAAGTATTAGTTTACGAGCGCAGAGTATCATGCTTCACACATGCGACTCTTATTTTGACACCGAACGTCACTCTCTCACCTGCAGCGATCTTCATTTCCTTCACACCTCACTGTCCTTGAGCAGCTGCCACCTTCACCGGTGTAACACATTTTCCCATTGAAATTCTGTCTGGGTGAAGCTTAACAGACAGATGAAATAAAATAAACAGCTCATTGTGTCTCGTATATCACCAGGAATTACTGCAATCAAACACAACTCCTTTTTTGAAAGATAAACTATAATGTACTATAATTCAATTACAAAACTTAAAACACATTGTCTCCTATCGTGCATATAACACGCGTTAATAAAATTAAAAAAAGTTTTTACTGTAATACTAAATATATTTACAATTTTAAAGAAATGGGGAAAAACAGAACTGAACCACTTTCAAGAATGTGTTGTTTTACCTGGCAGTAATTCAGTGTTGCAGTTAGTAGTTTTGCAGCATTTGGTGTTGGCGATCATTTTTATCACTCCCAGCTTCATGCTCACTCTAACACATATCTCTCGCGTTCCTCAAGTCTTTACAGGAAGTAAAGTACCGAACTACCGGCACAGATATATCACCTACAGAACATTAAAGATATTGACCTGCCCTAATGTCAGTACTGCTGAACCTAAATAGTTTGCACATTATGCCTAACCTTATTAAAAAAAATTTAAACAACAAAATCTGTTGTAACCTAGTTTGGCATGGTAGATGTTTTTTCTGCTCACCAAGATTACAAACTATGCTTGAATTGAGTGTAGCCTCCCTGTCGAAAATGGTTCATCATTATTTGGGAAAGAATCTTTGTTTTACAGAACTTTTTTTTTCTTTTCTTTTTTTTTTTTTAGATGTAGACTTTTGTAAACAAATAATTCATTTTATTTGTTAATTATAAGTTGCATCCATACTTGGAGTCAAATTTATTAACTAATTGCTTGCATGGCGTACATTTCATACAAAGCTTTATTTCGATCACAGGTGATTTCACAGGTGGGATTAAAAAAAAAAAAAAAGCAACAATGAATTCTAAGGTATATATATGTGTGTGTGTGTGTTTTAAACGAAAACATGTATTTAGAAACTCACACCTCAAAATGTCAATAAAGCAGCCAGTTATAATCCCAAATTGCTTACAATTGGTCTGATCCATAACAGATATACACAACTCCTATAAATATATGTTAAACAAATACAAATAATAAAGCATAATTTTATATCACAAATTAATTAAGTTTTTTTTTTTTAGTTCATTTGTTTTGCTTACTTGCTGTTCTCAGGGCCACATTTAGCATACAGGCTACAAGGGCCGACCCATCACAATGCCACATCCATCCACGAGAGTAACATTAGCATGTTATTAAAAAAAAAAAAATGTGCATGGTATTGGCAGCATTATATTGTGAGGTTGCATTTTTTTCAATCCCAAATAATTACTACTACATCTTACTAAAAATATATTGTTTGGACTTGCACATAAAATCACATATACCCAAGCTGTTAGCCTAATTTTAGTTTTTTTTTTTTTTTCTAAGAACAAAAAGTGCCATTGGAAGTTGGAGCACACAGTTGGAGACATCAGCACACTGTCCCCAAACACATTGATGATGATGGCAATAAATGGGGTAAAAAAAAAAAAATAAAAATAAAAAAACGGGTCTTAAAATCAATTGGAAGTTTTTTTTTTTTTAAATAACAAATAAATCTCTGGTAGTCTGATTTAAACATTACACCCTGTTCATGCTAATCAACTAAAAAAAGTATAAATAATAGAAAGAGATCATTAACGTATATTGCAAAGTGAATTGTGTAGTAAATCTCCAATCCAGACATCACAAATACTCTGACTTTTGCTGACCTTAAAACTTGACACTGTTACTGGAAATAACATCATAAAAATGATCTTCTTAGAAATCTGTGATCAGCGTTTATATGAATCATTTAACATCAATCTGTGTTTAATGTAAAATATGAGCCCGAAACCGCATTTTAAAACAACGCTTAAATGCTGTTTTCTAAGTTTACTGTACCTGAATTGCCTCGAAGAGCTACACCCCATAGATCAGATTTATATTTGAGCCAAATGACAGCTTTTTTTAACTGGCAGAGTTTCTTGAATACACTGATTATGGAGGTGAGCTGCCACTTCATAATCATCCGTCTGTCTTTCTCCAAAGGTATGGAAAATGTTTTTATAAACTTTTACTACTGTTACACCCTTGACATGTACTGATATGAGATTTTATATCACACTGAGGTATCTCACAACTGAATTATGCATTCTCACTGTTTGAAAAATGTTGGTTCATATTTTAAACAGCATCTCCGAGAATGATGCAGCTGGACATCACAGGTTTATTAAATATGTTGTTTCTATAGTAAAAGTTAATTCCTTGGTACTTGTCAGACGCAAGCTGTAGATATAGTTTTTTTGGCATGAGACCAAATTGACATTCAGCGCAGAAATGTTTTGCAAAATCACAGAAACAAAATTGATCAAAACTTTGTTGGAAAATTGCTGTAGAGGAAACCAATCAACCAAAGGATTGTAGCCATAACTTCAGTTCATCAAACCACTAGACTAATTATGTTTGTAAATATTAAATATATGATAATTTGTATAGCACTAGAATATGCAAATATCAAGAAAGATATAATTGACTTTTAAAAAATTTGGTTCTTATTGTGTTCCCATGATTGTGAAACAAATGCCAGCAAAATCGAATCGAATATTATTTAGGACAAGAAATTGTACAATTTGCAAGAGGTTCAATTCTTGTTAAGAAGCTTCAGGGCATCCACGAAAGTCCAGCAAGCGCCAGGATCGTCTCCTAAAGAGGATTCAGCTGCGGGATCGGAGGGCCACCAGTGCAGCGCTGCTCAGGAATGGCAGCAGGCAGGTGTGAGAGCATCTGCATGCAGTCTTCAGTGAGGCGAAGACTTTTGGAAGATGGCCTGGTGTGAAGAAGGGCAGCAAAGAAGCCACTTATCTCCAAAAAAAAAAAACATCAGGGACAGATTGATCTTCTGCAAAAACGTATGGCGCATGGACTGCTGAGGAGCAATGCAGGGGCAAAGTCTTATTCTCGGATGAAGCCTCTTTCCGATTGTTTGGGGCATCTGGAAAAAGGCTTGTGCGGAGAAGAAAAGGTGACGCTACCATCAGTCCTGTGTCATGCCAACAGTAAAGCATCCTGAGACCATTCATGTGTGGGGTTGCTTCTCATCCAAGGGAGGAGGCTCACTCACAATTTTGCCCAAAAACACAGCCATGAATAAAGAATGGTACCAAAACACCCTCCAACAGCAACTTCTTCCAACATTCCAGCAACAGTTTGGTGAAGAACAAGGCATTTTCCAGCACGATGGAGCACCGAGCCATAAGGCAAAAGTGAGAACTAAGTGGCTCGGGGACCAAAACGTTGAGATTTTGATAAAGACAAACCTGCACTTGCGACTTTGAAGTGGTCTCATGTTTCCTCTAAGATGAGATGGATGTATAATGCAGATACTCACTTGTCTTTAATAAACATTGTTAACCAATAAAAACAGGTTTTGACACTGGAACTAGAACACAAACAACATTCCATGACATGTCAGGGGTTCATATTAACAACAACAACAATTATTAATTTTTTTTTTTTGGAAAAAAAACTTTTAATGAAACTACAGCAGGCGGCAGTATTTTTTCTTACAAACAGTATTGTGTCGTTTTCTTTTGGAAACTGATACAGCAGCAACATCACCACCTGCTTAAGTGACGGTGTAAGACCATTTGCCTTTCTACCCTGACAGGTAGCTTTATGTTTAAAGATATTTTAAAATGGGGGTAAAGTTGACTGACATTTACAAAGTACATTTACAGAAGTTCAGTAATATAAATCAATATTTAAATGCTAATGCAACTGCTAACAAATGCTAGCATTTAAATCTGATAAACAACTCTAACTCTGATGCTTGCCCACAGATGTGAGGTTGACGTTTGGTTAGTTTTTTGCTAAGAGTCAATGTATTCTCAGTTTTTTTTTTTTTTTTGCTAAAATGTCAAGAAAATTCACATGTAATTAATGAGTATAGTAGAGTATATAGTATTTAGCTACAGTTTGGAGTTGTGTGCAATTTATATAAGATAATAAAAATTCTTTATAAATATATAAATTATTGTATTTATTAGCTTGAATAATTAAGCCCAGAATACTTGAGGCAATGACAACTGTGAAGAGCACTAAATAAATAAAAGTTAATCAAACAAATGACACAAGCTCAATGAAAGAGCAAAGTAAAAAGCAGGAAGGGCAACATGAGGATGAAACTCAGTGTCTCGCTCTCAGCACTGTTACACAGGTTCCCCTCGCAGCATTTCATTGTTATGTTTGTGTCGGACTTCATTCCGGTGAAATGCAGGCCTTTTGTAGGAACACTGCATGCGCTTTCACTTGCACATCCTTTTATGTTAAGCTCTTTGCCATCTGTAGCATCTGAAAGAGACGCCGCATATTCAGCATATTAAAGTAAATATCTATATGTACATATAACATATCCATCCATCCATCCATCCATCCATTCATCCATCCATCCGGTACCTATGTGAGAGAAGCAGCGATCTTCAATTCCCTCACAATACAGGATTCCCAAGCAGTTTTCTCCAACACAGAAGTGACACTGTTTGCCGTTGGGTCGCACATCAACATCTGAAAAAGAGAATAAAAACATGAAACAGAGCTGTAATGAACTGCATCAGTGTCTTCATTGAAATTCCTAATGCCTGTGTCTTGTTTTTTTATTGTTGCATATTATTTCCGTTAAAAGAATATAAGCGTGACCATTGTCCGGCTCTACCTGAGATCGGTTCGTTGTTGCAGAGATCAGAATCACAACATTTTCTGTTGGAGGCGATTTTGACGACTCCTGCATTAAAACTGACATCGTAACAATCCTTGGTGCACATCCTAGCTCTGTTCCTCAACATAACACCATCTAGAGAACAAAGGAAAATATTGGGCTGTGAATCATCATGGTGAATCTGGCAGAAATTATTTTGTACAAAGAAAACTTTCTTACTCTTATAAAACACGTCACTGTAGGTAGCACATTTATCTGAACAGGTTGCGGTTTGGTTTGGGTTTTGGCAATCCTTGTAACAATCATAACACGTCAGTGCCAGAGCTGGAAAACAATGAAAGTTAAAAAAAAAAAAAAAGAAAAAAAAATATATATACTAACAAACCTTGCATCAATTAATTTTTTTAAATCCATATACACTGACAATTAAAATAAGAATTATAATAATAAAAAAGAAAACTTAGAATGAAAGAACCCAAAATGAAACGGTTGTGTAACATGAATTAGTCAAACAAATAATATGAAATGTCACTACAGTCATAGTCCTGGATTAGAATCCAGATCAAAACAACACTTTGATACTTCGGTTAAACACTGAGCAAACCAGCATCAAAACTTGAGTGGATCTACAGTAACGGCAAGTGTTATTTTGCTGAATGGATTCATTATTATAAGATAGGATACACAAAATTTTACAGGTGGGTGTGATGTTATGGCTGATTAATAAAAAAAATATATAACACCACAACAATTACAAAAACAAAATTCCATACCTTTGGACAAAAACAGACAGACGAGTATGGAAATGACCTGCCGCTTCATCATCAGTGGATTTGAGACGCTATCGCTGTAATAAAAACTATAGAGATGACCCATGTATCAGAATGACCCAGTGCACAGTGTTTAGGAAGCTTATAAGTGAGCAGCTTGTACTTGTGTCAAACATTAACCAGAGAATGATAAGTGATTATACATTACATCACAATTCCGTCACTCTGTACCTCATATAAAAGCTCCTTGTCTCATTTCCTGTAATATTATTTATATTATTTACTCTCAGTCATAAATGTTAACAGTGGAGGTGCTTCCTTTAGTCGTCCTTTAGAGTAGACTCTGAAGAAAACATCAGTACATTACATATTAGACATATTAATACGTGATGTACGCGATGACCTTTTTAAATAGTTACAAATCCCAATCTTTATGCTCTCTAGAAAATTGAAGCCATTTTTTCTGATGAGTCTGATGAGAGAGCATCGCTGTTTGGTCCCAGTGTGTGTTCTGTGAGTTCTCGCCGTCTAGCGCGTGTATGCGTTACAGTGCACCTCGGTTTATTGACATTTTTCATTCCTTTTCATTCCATGGTTACCTAAAGAACAGCACATGCAGTATGTTAGATAAATATGTTTCATGTTATGTAATATCTGCAACAAGTCATAAAATCCATAAAACTCAATTCAACACTTGGATGTCTGTCTAAGTCAAGTTGTCTTTGTAAACGTGTCTCACAATATTTCTTGCCAAGCGTCCACGCGTCTCTTGATCCAGAAGGAATTCTACCAGCGGTTCATAGGATCCACCGGTTTATGGGGTTCATGCCACTGTTACTGCAGACATTTCACATGTTGTCATTCAAGACCAGTTGGTAGCGCTTCTAGGCATCTTTTAGCAGTCATTGCCCATGAAACGAATACCAGAGAAGGCTGTGCATGGCCTGCAGCGCATACATACAGTACATAAACTTCAATTGGTCCAACATAGCACTCAAGCTGTGGAGGATAAGATCAAAATCACCGGTATTACACACGTTTTTTCCCCGAGCGGGAATGGGCAGGTTTTTACAGTAAGAAACTAATAAACACAAAATTGCATAATAAATTCTTGTCCTCATGTGCATACACTTTGATCGGCAATAAAACCTTCACCATCGTATAACTGAGGCTAATTATGCAGCAGACAAAGCTACACTTGTATGTCATGTAGTGCATGCCTTATGTAATGTACAGATTTAACTCAATTCGAAAATATTTGGTAAAGTTTAAACATTGCAAAAGACCACACATGACCAGCTGCTCTGTGTTTATTCCGTCTTGGTGGTGGGAAAGGTGGAGTCATTTCAGACAGGAATGGGACAGGCTGATATGAGAAATCCTTTGTCTCACATACTCAGCACTTTCTGATTTCCTATAAAACATTATGTCACATTGATTTCTTTCATGCCCCATTCACAGCTATGATGTGGAAAGTAACATTGCAGCTCATCTTCATTTTGATATTGTACATAATGATTCTCACAAAACAAAATGGCTACTCGTACGCCATGAAAACGTGCTTTGCTAAATTCAAGGGTAAAGATCAGTTACATACTTTTACCCTGACTTCACGGTTCATATAATACAGGACTTCATTTAATTCAAGCTCATTTAACGGTAAGTGCTTTTACTCAAGCTGAAATTTAAATAGTGGACATTTACTGATGCTATTTCTGACTCAGGCTATCCCTACTTTCATTCAAGCACATGATTTTTGTGCTTCATCCACCACAGCCAATAATGGCAAACAAACAGTGCACAAAAATCTATAAATATCGACACAGTCTAGTCTGTTTATATAATATTACATTCACTTATATATTCACATTTTAGGTGTAAAATATGAGGAGTAATTAACAATGATACGCATGTACCTTATCACATTTATTTTAGATACTTATTTTTTTATTTCTAATGAATATATAATATTTTTTTTGTTCATAGGGTCGTGCCTTTGGTCATTCTTTGGAGAAGACATGGGCAAAGTGTAACGAGAAGATCTAAGTTTTTGTTTTATTTCCCAGAGCCCCGTCCGTTCTCACGTAGACGGCGGAGCTCAGTTTATTTTCTGTTTTCCATTTTCTTTTATTTCCTTTTAAGTTTCCTAATTAATAATCCCACACCATCTCCAAACGGAAAGGTCTTCCCGTGCGTATCACAAGCACGTATCTCTTTCCACAAACTTGTTCATAATAAGTAATAAGTCTCTATTTAGGTTTTATTAAATAAAATAATGAATTAATAAATGAAGAGTGAATAATCATTTATGGGAGTTACCTTTGAAAACTTGAAGTGTTGTTATAAAGAGAACCTGTGTAGCGGTGCTGAGAGATTCACACTGAGCCTCTTCATCATGTTTCGCACTGCTGTCCTTCAAAAACATAAAAGCATTAATTTACAGTGTTCTTCATATTTATTGAATTTAATAAGATAATGTAAAATGTGTTTGGGGGGAATATGGCATATCGCAAATAGCTGTTGTGAAATATTAGTAAAAAATTCTTCTTTTTTGAGAAAAACTTCTTGCTTTAGTCAGGAAACGCATGAGAACACCAAATCAGACCACAGCTCCAAACTTTCAATAATAACTAACTAAAATTATTTTAAAACTCTACCCAATGCTGTAATATCAATTTACGTACACTGTCACACAAGTTGTACGGTGGCAGAGAAGTTCAAAACATAATAACAAAACCGAAAACAATATAACAAATTCAAAAATAAAAATAAAAAAGTTAAAAACAAATTAACCAAAACACAAGTAATGTAGTTCATAAATGGAATAAAAATGTTAAGTAGAAGGGAAGTACTGAGAAGTTACGCATCAGATGCTGATTTAGCTTATTTTTAGCTTTAACCTCTTACTGTTTGTACGAATTCT
Organism: Clarias macrocephalus; assembly: GCA_011419295.1. Taxonomy (NCBI): domain Eukaryota; kingdom Metazoa; phylum Chordata; class Actinopteri; order Siluriformes; family Clariidae; genus Clarias; species Clarias macrocephalus. The sequence continues at coordinate 62,963 of JAAGKR010003301.1, forward strand.
TTAATCGTTTGCTACTAATGCCAGTGAATTCTATATAAATAATAAGTCATGTAGTTCCTTTTGTGTTTAAACTTCATTTCCCATGTTGCATCTCGGTCAGGTGACGTGGGCGCTCACTTGAACCAAGTTGCTCATTAGTTTTATTATAAATTGTTTTTTTTTTTTAGTTCAGTTTAGCGTCTTGCATCTGTTGATTTATACCCGTAAATGTCTGCATGTTTAGTTTGTTTCATCCCGTTACTGATATACGCGTTTTGGTTTTGTTTTCGTTTAAAGTATCTTTGTTTTGTTAATTTTCCCTGTTTGTCCATTTAAATAAAACATCGTTTCCTTTAAGAACCTGGATTCTCTGCATTTATGCCTCGCACCCAAGAAACATGACAGAATGCAAGACCTAACCAGAGGCATAGCAGAGGAGCCCTTTCCCCGGGAGATTCTTTGGGGGGGGGGGGGGCAACGATGTATGCGTTGTGGGAAGCCGGCGCGGGAGGCGAGCGGAGTCCCAAGCGGCGTAGCGGAAAGAGGAGGAGAAGGAAGGTAGCTCAGGTAATGGCAGAGCAGGAGAGCAGCCAAACTGGCCGTTCAAGATTGACGCAGCAGGGGGTGACATGAGTCCCCGCACCGACCGGAGGGCAGAGACCGGGAGGTCCAGACTCGGCTGTGACCAGGGTGGAAGGACACCCCACAGCGTGCGGCTACAAGAAACAGCGTGTGGGCGGTATGCACAGTCGGGAGCAGCCTCCCAGCTAGAATGGAGCAGCGTCGGGTGGAGCGCCGAAGGAAATGAGCGGCGCATTCGAGACTCAAAGAGCCCAGACCTGCCAGCGAGCGTCACGGAGCGTCCAAACCTGCCAGCCACTTTCTTCGGTGCCAGCGATGACGTCAGCGAGCTGGTTTACATCCCTTTCAGCGGCGACGACAGCGAGCTCTGCTACCCGCTGTACTGCGACGACAGCGAAGGCGAGCCCTGCAGCGATGACGAAGATGACGAGCTCCCTTTTCCGCCGCGCAGCTACGACGACGAGCTCTATATCCTGCCGCGTAGCTGCTTCGTTGATGGCGAGCACCGCGCCGCCGAGCACAGCCATCATTAATTTATATAATGAAACCTTAGTAGAGAATGTGCTCCACTGAAAAATGCAACTTTATTTGACCTATTTCCTGTTGCCCGTTATTTTTGTGCAGTTATGACAGTTATTATCATCTTTTTATTAGTGAAATAAGTCTTGTCACTGAATTTTATTGGTGCATTAATGTAATTATTAATGTGTTCAAAAATATGCAAGCAGTTTGGTACCTCTCATTAATTGTTATATAATATATATAAATATATACATTACTGTGCAAAAGTATTAGGCGCCATATTATCTGTCATACAAAGTTTATGTCTGCATACTTATGTACAAAACCATTCCCTACAAAGATACACTAAAATTAAGGAATAAATAACATTACAGAAGAATATTTGCATGCCTGTAAAGAAAGCAACATACATTACATTACATTACATACATTACAATACATTACAATACATTACAATACATTACAATACAATACAGACCAGTTTTCAGATGGGGGAAAAAATCAATAATGAAGACTCCTGGGTTTTGTATGAAAATTGAAAGGAGCAAGTGTGACAAAGATACCAAAAATGCAGATGCAGGGTGCACAACTTAGAATGTTTATTTTTTCCTTTTCTTTACTCTCACACACAAGCATCAAATCAAAACAAAACAAAAGACAAGGTCCTGGCTGGACCTGCAGGCGGGCACGCTGACTCATAACTCCTGGAATTACAAAGCCTCTCTGGCTGGAACTGGAAACACAAAAGGAGTGAGAGTGTCTCAATCTTGAACTTGACCTTTGCTTGGAATCGTCAACAAAAAAGGAGACTCGACCCGCTCTACAGCCACTGCTCAGTCCTGGGGGCCTTGATGGCACAAGCACACACACAACATAGCGGAGAACAACAGTGAACAGACAAAGGGCTACGGGACGGGCAGGTATAACAGGGAGATGCACGAGGAAGACACAGGTGAACTTGATTTAGTGCTAACGTGAAACACATACACATGTAGACACACTAGGGGGAGACAAAGTGGCGGCTCAGTAAGCCGGTGAGGCAGATCTTATTCACCGGGACTGAGGTGGCACAGGTGTGACACGCTTATGTTCAAGCTAAGCGTTTCCACACCAGGTATTGACCGTTTATTGTTTATTATTTAGTGTGTTTTTTATTTTTTATTTTTTAGAGAGGTTTTTTTTAATGTAGAAATGTTTTCAAAAGCATCATTGAATATGGCGTTTGTTTATATATATACATACAACACACACACACTACTATATACATTAATATATTCTTAATATTTATGTAATGTAATGAGACAATGTAAAATGTGTTGTGGGGAATATGGCATATTACAGATACTACTGAAACATCAGTCAAAAACTCTGAGCATACCAAATCAAACAACAGCTCTGAAGTTTAAATAAATAAGGGTTCACAAGACGCTTGAGAGCGGAGATTGTAGTAGTGGTGGTGGTGGTATGAATTATCTGAACAATTCTGCCATCTCATATAAATTTTATTAAACTACACCACAAAATATTTAATGTTGCCAGTAAAATACTGTAAAATGTACAGTAAACATGTGTAAAACTTATTAGTAGTAAAGTACTTTCATATCATCTAAAACTCAGTACATTTGCTCATTTGGTTGAAACGTGAGCCGAAGGGTTTTGTTCAGGGACTCAATCAGAGCAGTTTGGTGGTGAGTTTTGAACACCTGCCATTATTCTTTGTGATATAAACTTTTAACCTCAATGCCACATCTAGCTCAGCAAACATGCCCTGATTCAACTCAAGTTAGTAAATTACTATGAAATGTACAGCACTACTTTCAGTAAAGCATCTTCACTTAAAATAAGTGGACACCAGGTCACCACCACCTCACGTTCTTGTTAAACACCCCAAACCCCACAAACCATACTTGTTGAATGTGGCAAAGTTTAGAATTTAAAGGTGGGAAAAGCAACTAAGGAAAGACAGTAAGCCCTTAAGATCTTTCTGTTAGCTTAGGAGTTTCTCCTCAGGTTGTTTCTTCCAGACCAGAGCAGCAGAGGAAAAGATAGGATAAATGGTACAGAACATGATTAAGGGTTAGGGTTAGTGTGGGTTAGGGTTAGGGTTAACCCTAACCCTGGGTTAACCCTAGTTCCTCATGTCACTAAGGGGTTCCCACATTAGGGCTACCACTACCACTCAGGGAGGCCCAAAGACTTGTTTCCTTCGAGCCACGTGACACCAACCAACCAGATCTTTTCGAACTGCTCACGCACATACCATTGGGGGCGGCATAACACATTCTGACGACAGCTCCATCTGCTCCTTTAACTTACGTGAGCACACACATGCCCATGAGGGCTGTAGAGCTGCGATTAATGTGAGAGTATCAAGTGCCATCCCGCTGAGAGAGCTCGGCCAATCAGCTCTCTGTAGGCCCCCGGCTGCGGGAGGCTACAGCATCACCCAGGAATTGAACTAGTGACCTCCGAATGATAGGGCGAGCACTTTATGCACTCTTGTATGTTTGGGGGTCTTTTATTTATTCTCTTTTGCTCACTGTCTTGTTTGGTTTTTATTTTACAGATGTTTCTGGTTAGTTATATTTTTTTATTTGAGCTCCTTCGTCTTCCTTTTAAGTCTACAGGTCACGTTGATAGTTGATCAGTTTAACTCTGTCTGGTCAGGCTTTCACCTTAAGACGCATCTAGAAATTTTTGATGGATGATACAAAAACCATTTCGACACATGGTGAGTACAACTGCCGTTTGGTAGAGTAAGCTAAAGACTGGTTTACTGATAAGTAGTTTGAGCCCCAATACTGCCAAGCTGCTCCTGAAGCTGCCGTTCATTCCCTTAACCCTATCTGCACTAGCAGTGCTGTATCATGCCTTAACCTGTTTCATAACAAGCTGGGATATACTGTATGGTAAAATATTTCTTTGCAACACCACTATTAGACTTTGCATCTCAGCAAGAAGCTTAAAAAATGAGACCAACCATTCAAAAAAAAGATGATAATAATAACTAGAGAGGTACATTTCCTGAAGAAAATCTGTGGTGCTTGCCATGGCAAAACTTTGGTGTCATGCTAGCTACATGCTAATAAGCTAAACATCATGCTAGCAACATGCTTAGCACTCTATCATCATGTTAGTGACATTCTAATACTGTTGCTAGCAACATGCTAATATAGTTAGCATAATGCTAGCAAAATGCTAATCAGCTAGGCGTCATGCTAACAACATGCTAATCACACTAGCATCATTCTAGCAACATGCTATTCATGTTATTTGCAAAATGCTAACGTAATTAACATAATGCTTGCGACATGCTAATATTGTTAGCATAAGGCAAGCAACATGCTAGCAGGATGCTAATGATGTTGCTAGGGGGCATGGCTTATGAGCATCATGATAAATGCAAAAGTCTGATTGATTGCCTGAGTAAAATGAGCCCAGCCCCATGTCTCTATGACAGTGGGATCCACAGTTAAATTCAGTTTCAAAGTTCCTATGGAAGTTACCGTTGTATGTTAATTGCCCCCTGCTGGGGCAGTTTACCACTCGCCCCTTAGAGAAGTCATGTCAAGCCCCCATTCCCAGAATAATCCGAACGATATGACACCTCTTTCATGGGTCTACGACAAACGGAACAGCCGTAGTCATGCACCAAATTCCCCATTATAAATCAATGTGGCAAATTGGGCACCTAAGCCTGTGAGATAATAATAGTAGTGCTTCGCTTTGCAAGCACCACTAATAAAAAAATAAAAAAATAAAAAAAACTGTTCCATAAGATGTTCTTGTAAACAACATTATTATTATTTTATTTTAGCCTTATAATACATAATAGAGACTAGTGCTACAGTATATAAAATTTTTGGTTTAGTTCCTCTTAGTGGTATTTGTGCTATAATACCATATTTGTGCTATAATGCCGTATATTTAAGGACATAAACAACTACTGACAGGTACTATGATTTAAGTGATAAGATAAGAAGTGAGATGATGAAGAAAACTGTTAACCACTGCAACAGGAAACATTAGAGCCATTTTTTTCTCTCTCTCTCCTGGCTTCCTGTAGCCGTGACAAAAAAAATATTGTAAAATTTTCCATTTACAGCATGTAGCACCTTAATGGGGCAATGCCAATTATAGATTGTGGTTATGCACCTACTGAAAAATAGAAAAGAGAACGGACAACAAAAACTGACTGCCATCGAACTGTACCAATTTGGGTACGGTTGAAGCCGTGTCCATTAACTGCTATATTTGGCATTGCAGGTGTTTCAGTCCCATTGAGTTCTGCACATAAAGATGCTATCACCTTCTCATCTTTGTTGGCCAGACATTCCATACTCTTACACTGGAAATGTCCCTCTGTCTCTCAGTGGATTTATTATCTTTTCTTAAGTTAGAGAAGATTAAATACGGGCTGAGAGGTTCTACTAATATGGGTCTTATTTTTTATTTATTTATTTTTTTATTGCCTATTATAGGTATTATTATTTGAACTAGATCATGCATCGGCAAGTATACGTGACCTATCTAATTCACACATACTCGTCTGAAACAGAGGGCGTGTGGGTGTGTGTGTGCGTATGTGTGTGTGCGCGTGTGTGTAGGTTTTTGGTTATGTTCGGAGTGGGTAGAGTTTAATTTTTCTTCTCCTTTGTTCTATAATAATAATAATAAAAATAATCTACTTAATTTAATGTTTTTTGATATGTTTCATATGTTTGTATATGACAGTTGTTCAATAAAAATTATTTGCCAAAAAAAAGAACCCCAAAGAGTGCTTTTCACAGTATTTTCACACAGTTCTGCCCCTCGTGAGGTTAGTGCTGCGATGATAGGCAAATTAGAGCAAAGTTAAGGCTAAATATAACCTTTCTTTCTTTCTTTCTTTCTTTCTTTCTTTCTTTCAGGTCATCATTTGTGGCACAAATATAAACTAATATAAAAGATTCTGATAAATAGGACATAAGTATTCAGTTTCACATACTTTTGGTTAGATTGAGACTGAGTTTTTGTCCATAGGTCAAAAATCCTTGGGCAAGCTGACAAAAATATGGGCAACATACATACTGTAGATATAAATTGCTCTGGTTGGTTTGGGAAACCCAAGGAAAACATAAATAAAGCAAAACCATTTTATTAGCTGGGTGCTGCTTGTTGCCCAAGAATCTCACAATTCATTTAAACAGTAAATCAAAACAATAAGTAGAAACAAAATCCTAACAAAATCTTGTGTTTTTCCACATCCCCCAGTGCACTGATCTAATTAATCAGTTAATTAAAACCTTCCTTAGTTGTAGTTGATATGATATAGCAGAGAAAACACTAAAATGTGCTGGGGAGGTGGGCCTCCAGGTCCAAACATTGCAGTAATTAACTACAGAAGCTCTGATTAAGTATTGAGTGCATAATTGAACATTATTTTTCAGATCTTAGGAAATATTATAATATTTCGAGATACTGGATTTTTTATTTTATTTTAACACACTCTTTTAGGGGCTCTGTATACATAAAACATCAGAATGGAAGAAGTGATCTCTGTGACTTTGACCATGACATTGCTGTTGGGGCCAGGCAGGCTGGTGTGAGTGTTCTAAAAACTGCTTAGATCCTGCGGTTTTCATACACACTGAGTTCGCACTCAGTGGTGTGAAAAAGTGAAAAACACTCTGTATGAAGTAGGTGTTAGATTAACAGAACTGTTTTAATAATTTGCATTGTAGACCACACATTATACTAACTTTATGTACTAACTTTCCCTTTAATTTCCATTTTCCATTTAATGATAACTCACGTTTAAATATTAATAATATTAATTAAAAAATATAACATATTACATTTTGTTAATGCCATTATGAATTGGCAAATAAACAAACATATAGAAATGAATATTAAATAATCATAATCAATATTTTTTTTACATGAATTAGTTCATGCTACCAACTTTACATTCACATCAATCTAATAATCCCATCTCTCTCTCTCTCTCTCTCTCTCTCTCTCTCTCTCTCTCTAATGTATATATATATTAGGGAGAAAGAGAGATTATACCTTCTACAATACCTTCACCTACAGGAAGGGGTTGTAAACGTTGATTACACTTCCTAGAATATGATAAACACGTCAAGCATAACACAGACATAAAGCATACTATATAAGTACATATTTGCCCTTTGCCCTACTGGCACACTATAAAAGATTGTTTTTATGAAAGTATTGTCTATTTGTTCCTGAGGGAAGGCACGTGTTCTGAAGGTCAGCAAGCGTGTCAGTGGGGTTAGTTGGCGGTTCCCCCAACTCGGAGTAAAGTTGTAAAATCTCCTTTGTTTATTGGTTTGCCGATTTACACTGTTGTCAGTTGAGATAAAAACTATGCATTTGGTGCTGGCTCCAGGCTCCGTGATTGAGTTAAACTCAGAGGTGGAAAAAAGTTCTGTTACTTCAGTGAAATTTTACTGAAGTACAAGTAAAGTTACCATTATAAAAATCTACTCAAGTAAAAAGTAGCTCATTAAACTTTTACTCTGAGTACATTTTTTAAGTGGGATGAGGGATTCTAGTGTAGTTCAAAAAAGATGAGCAGATATAAATCTCAAACTAGTTGTTTGTAACTGAAGGAAGACCTTTGCATAATAAAGCTGTTGTCTTTCTTGTGCTTGAAAATCAAAGCGGTCACTTAAATATGGCGTCACGTCCCAGTCTAGTGTCGGCCGGACATCAAAAGACTGGATCAGGGTTCAATTATAAACTGTATGGAAATGGTGGTATATGGCAGAAAGAACCAGATCCAGTCATTAACTGATGAAATAATGAGGTTTGTATTGCTTTACAAACACACACACACACACACACACACACACACACACACACACACACACACACACACACACACACACACACACACACACACACACACAGAGAGAACAGGAGGAGGATCAGATTCAGGGTGGACCCAGGCCAAAATAATAAACTAAATTATATATTTAGTTTATATTTAATTATATATTTATTTATATTTAGTAGCTAAATTACCTGCAAAAAAAAAATCCAGGTCCCTTCCCTGAGTCCCTAAACCAAAAACAGTGAATAAATTCCCTCTTCCCAAAATAAAAGGCAGCCGCGCCCCTACTACTGCTGAGTGCACAAACATACAGTGAAATTATCTATAAATATATACAAAGACCAACCAAACCAAAGGGGCAAAGCAATAATCAAAGTCAACGGGAGGCAAAAAGTCAAAACGCCAGAATCACAACCTCTTTCCTCTTTCCCGCGTCTCTCACCGGTTTAAAAAGTAGAAGTACACAAAAAAACTACTCAATTACAGTAACGCGAGTAAATATCATTCATTACTTTCCAACCCTGGTATTTATTATTGTTTTTAGTTATTTATACAGAGCTATCCTTTTTATTTAATATGGTGGATATTTTTTACTCACCGTTGTTGTGAATTGTATCATATTTAATGGGTCCATGTGTTGCGGGTACAATGCTATATTTATGGATTCATGTTCTACGGTGACATGGGGCGTTTTTAATTATGTGCTCGGGGCCCTTGTCGTAAGGCGGGGCCCCAGGCGACCGACTGTATTGCCTGTTGGACGGCGCGGCACTGAGCTCAACCGACACCAAGATGCTGACAGAGACTCGTTTCTTTTTCTTTCACTCCTGAATAATCCTTTTTGTTTAATTATCAACTCTTCACTCTTCAAGAATGACCTGAACGATGAACTATTATCAGGCCCCTAAACTGAATTACTTCTAACCCCAGGGACCTTGGAACAAAGAAAACCATAAGACATGTCATATGCAACAGCCGTACACAGTATACACTGTACAGTAAAGTTATGCATATACAACAGTATATGCATAACTTTACTCAGAGTCTTCGTGTGTATCTTTCATTAAGTCCATATAAATACTGTAATTAGTTTGTAATTATTGTAGTTTGTAAATAAATATGATCTCAAAATAATTGTTTTTGTGCTTTATAAATCTGTCATTTTACATTTTGTCGCACTTTGTAATTTCGTTCTTCAAGCGAAAACTAAGCATCTGAATCAGATCTGATCAGAATTATTATTATTATTATTATTATTATTATTATTATTATTATTTTTTTTTTTTAACAGTCAACAGTTTCTATCATTTTCCCCCAGATCAGGTTAATTCCACTTTGGTTTCTTTGACGAAATTATCATATGTGGCTATTGAGATTAATTTCTTCCCAGCTATTTTTACAGTCTCTTAAGTATACTGCTGGGTGAATGATTTTGTTTCCACAAATCAAATATTTTCATAATTAAGTAACCTCCCTTTCTCCAGCCCTCATTTTCACAACTTCACCCCTCCCTTCACTACAAAAGGAAAAAAAAAGACCCAGTGTGAACGTCTCTGCACCATTACACAAATTTCCCTCACAACACTTCATACTTGTTACATCGAGTGCTGACATGAATGCGGATCCAGAAGCAGCACAGTAGTTCTGGGTTACGCATCCTTTCAGAGAATGAGTGTTGCTTCCTTGTTGAACTGACAGAGGGAAAAGAAAAACAAACAAACAAAAAAAGAATTAAGTCATAAAGAGCAAAATGTTTATTCTGAATAATGCTTTCTTTGTTTACACCTACAGTATAACTGAGATGAAGATATTCACCTGATGCAGTGAAGCAGCGATCTTCATTTCCTTCACACCTCACTGTCCTTGAGCAGCTGCCGCCTTCACAGGTGTAACACATTTTCCCATTGAAAGTCTGTCTGGGTGAAGCTTAACAGAGAAATGAAATAAAATAAACAGCTCATTGTGTCTCGTATATCACCAAGAATTGCTGCAATCAAACACAACTAATCTCTTGAAACATAAACTATAATGTACTATAATTCAATTACAAAACTTAAAACACATTGTCTCCTATCGTATCGTATCGCATAACATGCGTTAATAAAATTTAAAAAGGTTTTTACTGTAATACAAAATATATTTACAATGAAATGGAAATGGGGAAAAAACAGAACTGAACCACTTTCAAGAATGTGTTGTTTTACCTGGCAGTACTTCAGTGTTGCAGTTATTAGTTTTGCAGCATTTGGTGTTGGCGATCATTTTCATCTCTCCCAGGTTGATGCTCCCTCCAACGCATGTCTCTGGCGTTCCGCAAGTCTTTACAGACGTTCTAATGGCTTAGATTCATCACCTACAGAACATTAAACATATTGACCTGAACATGGGCTCTGCCCTAATGTCAGTAGTGCTGAACTTATATAGTTCGCACATTGTGGATGCATGATGTACTGTACATTTCATACAAAGCTCTATTTCAATCACAGGTGATTTCACGCATGATTTCAGGCGAGATAAAAATAAATGCAACAATGATAGAAAGGTAGAAATGCGTATGTGTTTTTTCATCACTCCAGGTAAAAGAAAACATGTATTTAAAAACTCAAACATCAAAATGTCAATAAACAGCCCATAATGTCACAAAGCGCTTACAACTGGTCTGATCCATAACATAACAGTTTTACATAATTACTATAATTATTTGTAAATAAAATTGAAATATAACCATATACTTCATTATTTGTATTGTTATATTTTTTTTATCAGGTAATTTGTTTTGTTTACTTGCTGTTCTCAGGGCTACATTTAACATACAGGCTACAAGGGCCGACCCATCACAATGGCACATCCATCCAAGAGAGAAACATTAGCTTGTTACTAAAAAAAAAACCTTCATTGATACTTTTAAGGGTTAATAGTTATATACATTTTTCTGAAACAGCTGTAAAAACACTTCAGGACCTGCACATATAACAAAATAATCAACCAGACTGTTGTGTGTTTATTCGTTACTAAGTATATATGAATATATTTTTATTCACGAGGATTTAAGGACTAATTTCTTTTACTTACTTGTGTACACAGAAGTGGTGGATGTGAGACACTGATCTGCACAGGTTATTTCTTCAGGAATGTTAGAAAATGGAAGGAGCTGCTCACAAGTCAGTGACGATGCTAAAAAGAATGAATAAGAACAAAAAGAAAACAGAAAAACAAAGTGTTATGTGAAGGCAAAGAAAAAATCAACTCGCTTTATTAAACCCTTTATCAGATAATCCAAATTATGATTATGATCAGATTATCAATAATCCAAATGATGGATGTACTGGTTTACTGAAATGAGATACGTGTGAACTTCATTACCTTTGGAGAAAAGCATGCAGATGAGCAGCAGTGTTACTCGTGACTTCATTGTGGGTGTTTTTGTAGAAGTTGCGCTGTGAAGGTGAAGGAGAGGAGGATGAAGTGAAAATGTAAGAACAATCTCATGGGAAGCTCTTTTTATGGTAATGTGCAGTGTGTGTATGGAGGAAGAGATTTAGTTAGGGTAAGGGGCGTGTTTGAAATTAATAATGTAAACTCCTGGGTTTTGCATGAAAATTGAAAGGAGCGAGTGTAACAAAGATACCAAAAGAACTCATTTTCTCCAACATGCTCAGTAAAACCTAACAGCTGTTTTACTTAGAATACTGTATCGAACACTATCGCTTTGTCATGTTGCTCAAAGAGGCAGATGCAGGGTGCACAACTTAGAATGTTAATTTTTTTCCTTTTCTTTACTCTCACACACAAGCGTCAAAACAAAACAAAAGACAAGGACAAGAAGCTCCTGGCTGGACCTGCAGGCGGGCACGCTGACTCATAACTCCTGGAATTACAAAGCCTCTCTGGCTGGAACAGGAAACACAAAAGGAGTGAGAGTGTCTCAATCTTGAACTTGACCTTTGCTTGGAATCGTCAACAAAAAAGGACACTCGGAACAAAGGAAACAACGAACCCTTGATGGCACAAGCACACACACAACATAGTGGAGAACAACAGTGAACAGACAAAGGGCTACGGGACGGGCTGGTATAAACAGGGAGGTGCACGAGGAAGACAGGTGAACTTGATTTAGTGCTAACATCACACTAGGGGGAGACAAAGTGGCGGCTCAGTAATCCAGTGAGGCAGATCTTATTCCCCGGGACTGAGGTGGCACAGGTGTGTTCAAGCAAAGCGTTTCCACACTAGGTATTGACTCTTTATTGTTTGTTATTACTTAGTGTTTTTTTTTTTTCTATAGAGGTTTCTTTTAATGTAGAAATGTTTTTAAAAGCATCATTGAATATGACTTTTGTTTGGATGTTCCCAAGACTTTTGCACAGTACTGTAAATAAAAAGCGGTTAGGTTTTACTGAGCATGCTGGAGAACATGACAATATATATATATTACAGCTCCATCTGCTCTTTTAACTTAAGTGAGCACACAGATGCCCATGAGGGCTGTAGAGCTGCGATTAATGTGAGAGTATCAAGTGCCATCCCGCTGAGAGAGCTCGGCCAATCAGCTCTCTGTAGGCCCCCGGCTGCGGGAGGCTACAGCATCACCCAGGAATTGAACTAGTGACCTCCGAATGATAGGGCGAGCACTTTATGCACTCTTGTATGTTTGGGGGTCTTTTATTTATTCTCTTTTGCTCACTGTCTTGTTCGGTTTTTATTATACAGATGTTTCTGGTTAGTTTTATAATATATTTTTTTTATTTGAGCTCCTTCTTTCCTTTTTTAGGTCTACAGGTCACTTTGATGGTTGATCAGTTTAACTCTGTCATGTCTTTCCCTCATATTCATCACAGAAAGGGAAGGGTTAGGGTTTTTTTTACAAATGGGAAATGCTTATAGCTTACTTCACTAAATGCATCGGCATGTATACGTGACCTAATACGTGATCTAATTCACACATACTCGTCTGAGCCAGAGGCTGTGTGTGTGTATGCACCTGTGTGTAGGTTTTTGGTTATGTTCGGGGTGGGTAGAGAGTTTGTTTATTATTATTATAGAACAAAGGAGAAGAAAAATTAATAATAATAATAATAATATACTTAATTTAGTGTTTTTTGATATGTTTCATATGTTTGTATATGACAATTTTTCAATAAAAAATATTTTCCAAACTCTGGAATAATCATAGCAACAACACAGAACTGTGTGAAAATACTGTGAAAAGCACTCTTTAGGGTTTTTTTTTTTTTTTGGCAAATACATTGCTCCTCTAGTGTCAAGTGTCAAAAGGCAATAACAAAACTGTTCCAACTCACTAATACATGCACCTGTAAGAAAAAAAGAAAAAAAATGCTGCAGTGGTCTCCCTCTCTCTCTCTCTCTCTCTCTCTCTCTCTCTCTCTATATATATATATACAGTACAGAGCAAAAGTTTGGACACCTTCTCATTCAAAGAGATTGAATTTGTATTATGGCAAGAAAAAAGCAGCTAAGTAAAGAAAAACGAGTGTCATCATTACTTTAAGAAATGAAGGTCAGTCAGTCCGAAAAATTGGGAAAACTTTGAATGTGTCCCCAAGTGCAGTCACAAAAAGCATCAAGCGCTACAAAGAAACTGGCTGACATGCGGACCGGCCCAGGAAAGGAAGACCAAGAGTCGCCTCTGCTGCGGAGGATAAGTTCATCCGAGTCACCAGCCTCAGAAATCGCAGGTTAACAGCAGCTCAGATCAGAGAGCAGGTCAATGGCACACAGAGTTCTAGCAGCAGACGCGTCTCTAGAACAACTGTTAAGAGGAGACTGTGTGAATCAGGCCTTCATGGTAGAAGATCTGCTAGGAAACCACT